>QNUK01000544.1:215000-297500 GCA_013621035.1 Clarias magur | reverse complement strand
GAAGGATAAAAAGTGCAGCACGAAACTTTATTTCTAAGTTTGTTAATTAATATTAATATTTGTGTTGCTTTAGATGAACAGCAGAAAGTGAAAGAAATATTGTTCAGCTAAAGATAGAAAAATCACAGAAGGAGACAAATGTAATTATATACTAATCAACTTTTCCATTTCAGTTCAGTTTTTATTAAACTACCAATCTTAATAACTGATTATAATTATGATTATGATATGATAAGCTGATATTTATCTCAAGAGTGTGACCTCAGCTTTTTTATTCTAGTACACAAACTATGAAGATATTTCTGTTGTAACGATTCTGTTCTGTTGCTCAAACAGCGCTCGTCATTAATAAGGAACTGAAGCTGTCACCAACAAGCTCTGTGAATTCGTCTGTGTATGCTACGTTTAGCTTACCTTTTAGCTTATTAGCTAACATTTAGTCACCAGTGATAGCTAGGCTATGCTAATGCACTTCTGATTCACCGAAGGTTAAAGGTTAAGGGTGCATAATAACAGAATTTACATCCCAGCATTCTGGAATCATCCAGTCTAGAACGTTCCGCGATCGTCAGTCAGAGTTCTAGCACACGTAGAACACACGTAACCATAGTAACCATTACAGTGACACGGAGCAGTTCTATGGTCATTATGAGTCATTGTATTATAGTGATTTATAATAAATTAGTGAGATACAGAGCGAGACGTTGTGTCGGGGGAGATGCGGGCCCTCATCAGCCATATTAAAGCCCGGACCCGGTCTGTCACAATCCCATTAAAATTCTTACTTTTTAGGCATCATGACTGCAGTATAAGCAGCTCTGGAGGAATCATCGTGTATAGGCTCGCTCAATAGTGGCACTTCAGCAGATGTTCGACCAGCTCGGGAAAGCTTTCTCCATTCACACCAGACACAGTGGGGAAGTATTTTTTTTTTAATACAGCTAATATAATGGCCATTATTCAGGGGATATTAATTTCATTAAAACAAACAGGGTTAGAGATTATTGCAGTTCCTTAATATTGCAATAATATATAAATATATAATAAAGCAACAATGATCGGGCCCAAGCACCTGCACTATTGCCACCGAGGCTTACCAGAAAGACAGTGGACAGATGCATTTTAACAGGAAATACCATTATTACCATTACCATAATGACATAGTTATATATAATTAATAAATATATACGTCCAAGTAAGTTTTCAGCCACATTTTGGCTAAAGTTTAATGCCTCACCACGGCTGAACCATTTGAGATATTGAAAATCCCTTAGCAATTTTGCATCCTCAATGTGTTGTGATCATACTAGCCTGGTTTGATGATGATCGTATAAATCCCCTAGGAGGAGTATAGAAAATTCCATTGAGTGTGTTTTGCAAACAAGACAAAATAACTGACTTCCTGTTGAGTAGAGCACATGACTATCTCCTGTGTATGCCCTGTGCCCCGCTGGGGGCCAAGGTGCTGAGGTGTCCTAATGGCAGCAGATTCCAACCTGTGGGCTGATTTTCATCACATATTGAGCATGCTTGATTAAAAAATATATATACATATATTAGTAATAATACTTGCAAGCAATGATAACCAGGGCCAAACAATAATCAGTGCCATCGCCACCCGGGCACATGAGAGACAGTGGGCAAATAAATTTAAAGGAGAAATACCAATACCATTATGACATGATTTTCGAATAGGGGGAATTTTATGTTAAGACCTCTAAAAAGGCCCAGGTGCTGGTACAAACCCCTTGGAAGAACAAGAGGGCCCTTTGCACAATATGATGTCATAGGTTTTGAGCTAATAATAATAATAATAATAATAATAATAATAATGACACATGGTGCAGCTCTGAGCTTAGGGTGAAGGCTGCTCTCTCATGCAGGAGAACCTGCTCTGCTCCTTTCATCTGAAGAAAAACATGAAAACCATGCACTCAACAGCCTGTATTCCTCCGTCCCTCAGTCACATGATGATGAGGATATGTCACATGCACTGGAGCGAAGTCCTGATGTACAGCTGCTCATCACCTCACTGATGATGATGATTCGCATGATATCCAGAATCCCGGGATGTGCGCGCGCTCCCTCTGCCCCCGTTACCGGGCCTGAGCCCGAGGCTGGCGCGCGCGCTGTGCATCAGAGTGCCTCCGTGAACAACAATAAAAAGCCCTGTTCCGCGTGCGCCATTTTGAATACGCATTAAAGAGAGAGAAGAACGAGTCCTCGCGCATCCATAACGACACCCCCTCCCCTTCCTGCAGAAACAACAACAACACAAAGCGCGGTTTTATTGCGGGGGGTTTTCCCGCAGGCCCGTGTCTCGCGCTCCCGGTTAGTGAAAGGCCTTGGTGGGGCCTGCGCGCGCGCTCCCGTCTCTTCCGCGAGCAGCAGATCCGGTTAAACGGCAGTAATGCACGTAGACGCGCTGAGCCTGCGCGCGCAGAACCAAACAAACCGAGAATGTCCGTTAAAATAATAAAAAAAACTCTCGCGCTTACCGGTGTAACGCACCGCGGCCTCCGGCTTTGTCCCAGTCTCTCTCTCGGTGTGTGTATGTGTGTGTGTGTGTGTGTTTCTCTCCTGCAGGCCGCCGCGGTGCCCCGAGTCTCGAGCAGGGAGGCGCGCGCGGACACACGGAGGGGGAGAGGGAGGGGCCGAGCGGAAACGCACAGAGCTCGCGCAGCCAAAAGCCCCGCCGCAGCTCCGCACGAGCGCCGAGCCCCTCCGCGTTAACATCTCGCCCTCCCCCCCAACCCATCATCACCATCATTATCATTAAAAGAAAGCGCGAGAGGATTGTTAACCCAAAACACGTTACAATACTCATATGTGACGTCACAACAGCGTCAAGAAGGAATTCCCACATTCATATTACCCTTTAAAGGTGTTTCTTGTTTTTTATTATTGATTTTTTTTTAAGCGGTACCTTGGCATACGAATTCAATCCGTTCCGGAGGCGAGTTCTTAAGGTGAAATTTCGTGTTGTGAAACGCATTGTCCCATATGAAATAAATGCAGATAATCCACTCCAGCCACAAGAAAATATTACCAATTTCCAAAACTATAATCATATTTAAAAAACAATCAATACATTTAGAGAAGCCATGTAAATGAAGTGAAATATGAAATAAATAGACATTAATAGACAATTAACCTTAATAACTTTATGACTCCTCTCCGCTCCCTTTTCTTTTTGCTACCATCCTTGTTAACATTCTTGGGACCCATGGTGTTATGTCTTAAATAAGTGAACTCCCTTCGCTTGATTTTCCAGTGATGTGATTAAGTTTTGAACGCCTCCCGGAACACGCTCAACTTAGCATTTGTTTCAGCTAAGTTCAGTCGCTTGTATGCTGAAAATGCTTCACATGCAGAGACAAATTTCTTGCAAAATTTCAGTCCTTAAGGCAGAGTATTTGTATGCATTTATTTCTGATACGTACACTTCTGAAGGTTTATCACACTCCTAACTCAAGCCAATAACCTGCTCCATCACCTGGCTAACAAATTAGAAAGTGGCTGTCTCTAAACAGTTCTGAGTCTTAGTTTGTGTACCAAAGATTTACCCGTGTGCAGATCCTGACGCCTGCATGCCACCATTACAAGTCAAGATGCAAGTCAACTCGTTGCCACTCCTCATGCTGCTTCAATGTTTCATCAGTCCTTAATTCTGCCTGTCGTATGTAAACACTGCCTACTGTTAAAGCACCTGTGACACAGTATGACATAAAAGTCGATGGTGACGCTGCCTAATGGTACGTTTAGTAAGGAACACCTGTGACACATCTATGATGGAACTACATGTGCAAATGCCACAATTAGAACAATAGTTCGTGTCTTTCCTACATTTACACTATTTACTCATTTTGTTTTAATGAATAATGCAATACACCCTGCATAATTGTTAACACTGTGATTGTTCTATTTGTTATTAGAGGTTACCCGCAGTGCCACCCGTGTGCAGATCCTGATGCCTGTGTGCTACTATTACCCGGGAAAGAAGTGGGCTGTCAACTCTCTGCTCCTCATCTGCAGTCTGATCTGGGGTTTCAGTAGCTATGTGCTCGGCCTGACTGTACCAGTTTTTTATTCAGATGACATTGCCTACTGTTACATTCAGTGAGGAACGTCTGTGACATGCCCACAGTATGACATAAGATTAGAAGATGACGCTGCCTAATGTTACTCTGCCTAAGAATGTGATGTCTGCGCAACCACACAAAGAAAATTTCTGTTTTATAGATTACATACGTTTGATGGCTTAGCGGTAGGTTTCTCGCCTGCCATCTACTTTTTTGGGGTCGATTCCCACCTGATTCACAAACCCCACTGGTCACAGTCTATTAGTGTTATAATGCCATGTTGTCACATTGTCACTTTTTCGCTCTTGTTTGCACATTTGCACATGGACTTTATGCTGTCCCTTTTAACTTAAAATGTCAATTTGTCTTGTCGTAGCTAGCGACCGAATTCGGTCTCTTAAGTTAATTCTAAGTTAGTTCTGTTAATTTATGTTGTAAATTTATTTTGTATGTAGCACCATGGTCCTGGAGGAACATTGTTTTGTTTCACTGTGTACTAACTGTATATGGTTGAAGTGACAATAAAGCCTACTTGACTTGATTTGACTTGATATATTGATTTTTTAACCATCTACTTTTAAAATTCTACTGGATTATATGTCCGTACTAAGAACTTAATTTTACAAGGAAATGTGTCCTGGTGAGGATTTATAGTAGTTATTAAATCTTAAATCAGGAGTCAAGGTAGGATTTATTTAGTTTGTTTTTATTAGATCAGAATCAGGTTATATTTACCAAGTATTTTGACACACATAAGGAATTTGATTCACGCTCTCAAAGTACAAAACAAATTAAAACATTGTATTTGTTGGAGACAAAATACTATACACAGTAAACACACAATATTCAATAAGTTTAAAGATTAAATGAAGATGTGGTAGGTGGGGGTTGGTAATCCTGAGGATGTAAAGATGTACATAAAATAAATAAAGTGAGTATGCATGGTAGAGCAAGTAACCATAATTTGTGTGAGTTATTATATGCTATAATAAGTATTGCAGAACAGTAAATAGCAGTAGAGTCAGTAGGATGCATGGAGGTGCTTTTTACACGTTATACAGTACTAGATGTTTGATTAGTGCAAATAACAGTAGTGCACAGAAGGGTGTAAAAAAAATTTTAAATGCATGTTGGTGCTTTTACAGCAGATTGCATACTGTTTATGATGGTGATTGAAATAAGTATTATTTTCTATTTCACCCAAAGCCCATTCATTAAAACGGATTACAAGCTGCTTCCGGATTCAGCTATGACGTAGCCTTCTTGCACAATGTCTCCACCTGGTGGATATTTATGTGATGGCGACGTTTAAGATTCCTGCTCGGGTCATACAGAAACTCAGCTAGGTGGTACAACTGCACTAACTAACAACACTATCCAGGGCTATAACCACTAGGTTATTAAATGTATTTAAATAAATAATATTTTTGTTTATTTACCCATTAAGCTTTTTAAGCATTTAAGCGTTAAAGCGCGCGCGCGCGTGTGTGTGTACGTGCTTAAGTGTGCAATAGGGGCGTGGTTTTGCTACATCTCCGCCCAGTCTCAGTCACTTAAACAGAAAACTTGCGCTTATGGTGATTCACGTTAAACACAGAGAGAGAGAGAGAGAGAGAGAGAGACAGACAGACAGACAGACAGAGAGAGTGTGTGTGTGTTATTTTATACGGGATCTCAGAAGTAGTTGAAGTGTTTTAAGAAGATTCTTCTTTTAATTTTAAACTGGAGCAGAAGGTGAAGAGAAAGATGAAGAAGCTCCTTCGTGCAGCTGTGGTGCTGATGCTGGTGCTGATGTTGGTTTTGGTGTTTTTGGGAAGCCTGGTGAAGACAGAAGAACAGTTATGTCCTGATGGATCCATAAGCACACCATGTGGACAAAATAAACCGCACAGTCTTTATCAAGAGGATGTCTACTCAGGTACAAATAGCTCTCAATTCCTAACTTCTACTTATTCTGCTATTTCTTCGTCTTCTTGTCCTCTTACTATGTATTAATAATTGTTGTTGTTGTTGTTAGTAGTAGTTAATAGTAGTAGTAGTAGTAGTACCTTGCTTTAGTCATTAAATCAGTGCTCTTTAGGAAACAGGAAAAAGCAGGAACAGCCGTACTGCTTCAACTGCATGTGTTCCTGTTCATTGTGTAATCCTTGAACATGTGGATCAGCATGCGAATCTGCACGTATTTTGTGTGACCTCAAGCTCACTGACTCTCTCTCTCCCTCTCTCTCTCTCCCACTCTCTCTCAAAATTACATTTAATCAAAACGGACTAACTATAAGTAACATCATATTACGTCATAATAAACATTAATGTAGGATTTTATTAGTTATGTATCGAGGCTTTTGGACAGATTGTTCACATATCCTGAAACTCTCTAATTCAAGATTTTTATTGTCATATATACCTGGGTACAATGAAATTCTTATTTTGTCTTAGCTTCTCGAGAACAAGGAGGTAGAAGGGCAGTGACCAATAAAATGACAGTAGGAGATAAATAGAAATAAGAAACAACAACAATAAAAAATGAGAATAGAATGTAAAATGTACAGTGTAAATAACCCGTAATAAGGATTAACAACCGTCTTCTAGAACACTGGGGTACAAGTGAATAATTAAGAATGACAAAGTGATGGTACCATGAGGAGTGCAGTAATGAGCTGCTGAAGACGCAAACAAATCATTATAAACTTTTTAAAATAATTAATTTACTCAGAGGTTCTTGTGTTCATCACGTCATGTGTCAGTGTCAGGCTTTTAAAGCGAATAATAAATATAACATGAATAATACGTGTGTAAGTAAACACACCTGAATACAGTCGATTTTCCAGTGTTTAGAAATGTAAAAAGCGATTCAATAGTGACATCTACCGGTAGCTTGGCGTCACTGCGCGCTTACGACCAATTAAATCATATCAAAATTTCCCAAACTATAAACTTCTTCATCTTCTTACGTGGTATATTACGTAACCAGTGGTATTGAAAAGGCTTTACTCACATCCTGATTGTAACATATTCGTGTGGGTGTGTGTGTTTGTGTGTGTGTAGTGACTTACGAGCAATTAAAACAGCTGTTGCCAGCCGGAAATCTCCAGCTCTTTGATGTCCGTGAACCAGACGAGTTTAAGGAAGGAGCCATTCCAGGAGCAATTAATATTCCATGTAAGACTCTCTCTCTCTCTCTCTCTCCCCCCCTGTGGTGCTTTATTGGCATGACGAATATTTACATTTGTATCGACAAAGCTTAGGAATAAGTCACAAGAAAATAACAGGAACAGATAGTAGAAAATAAAAGGTAATAAAATAAAAAGGTGAGAAGGTAAAAAAAACAGACATTTAGTTAAATGTTAGTTTACTTTGACTAAATTTAGTCTCTCTCTCTCTCTCTCTGCGATAACTGATCACCAAAAAAAAGTATGTTTAATCGTGTGTGTGTGTGTGTGTGTGTGTGTAGTGTCTGATGTGGAGCAAGCATTCACCCTGACCCCAGATCAGTTCACAAAGATTTATGGAGTCCTGCTGCCTGAGAAACACTCCTTAGATGTGATGCTGTACTGCCAGAGGGGGCGCCGCAGCCTGACTGCACTGCACATCATGCACTCACTGGGCTACAGCAGGTACTGACCTCTAATGACCTCTACTGTCCTCCAGTGACACTTTCTGAGACACCCCACTTAGAGTAATTTAATGTAATATCATGTGACTAAAGCACTATTCGGACGGGACTAGTTTCACTGGGGGATGTTAGAGAAATTTCTGTTACACAGAGGTACTTTGTGATTTTTATCCTTTTGAAAACTAAGAGTAGGGGTAGCTCAGTGGTTAAGGCATTGGACTACATTTCAGAAGATCCCAGGTTCACACCTCACAACCACCAAGTTGCCACTGTTGTGCCCTTGAGCAAGGCCCTTAACCCTCAATTGCTCAGATGTAATGAGACAAAAATGTAAGTCGCTCTGGATAAGGGCGTCTGCCAAATGCCTAGATGTAAATCGGCCATGTCTGTCTTTTCTTCACTCGACCTCTGTAAAAATTCCAGAGCAAATTACCTACTGTTTTTCAGCAAACTCGGCGGTCCTCTGAGAAATCTAATCCCGTCCGAATGCGAATGTCTGTGTTTGCCGAAAATGTTTTTTTCCGAAACGCGTTTTCTTGTGTGTTTTGGCCAACATGAACTACCGTACAGTCTCTAGCGCGCCGGTATTCGAGTTTCTGCTTTCTACGCTCCAGTAGAAATCCTCATCCTCAACGCGTGGTCTTGTGCAACGCCCACATGTAAAACACAGACACGCCTACCGCCATAATAAACACGGAGATGTTAGTCCCGTCCGAATCCATACATGAAGTGACAGACGTCGGCTGAAAAAAATTTAAACTCAAACGTCCCCCAGTAAAACTAGTCCCGTCGGAATAGTGCTTAAGAAACCAAAAAGAAGCGTAAATTCTCTGTCCTGAGGGTGTTACCACTTTACCTCTTACTGTTACGCAGTTCTGACACTGGAGACTCCCTACACTGAAGTTACAGACAACTTCATCAAAAAATTTAATCAGTTTATTATCAGGGCAATTATAATGTCAATGCGCTGTTGCCATGGAACCCATTAATATAAACTGGCACTACTGTCAGAGAATAAATCAACATCTTCTGACCAATCAGGGAGCAGTATAAACAGCCATGCAGTATATTTACCCCTGATTGTGAAAATGATCATTTATACATGAACAGAAAAATGGTCTGAAATGTCTGGTAATTGTAAGATTTTTTAAATTATATATCTCTCTCCTTCTCTCTCTCTCTCTCTCCCCGTCTCTCTCTCAGAGCCCGTCATTATGTTGGAGGTTATGGCGAGTGGTTTGACCGTGAAGTCCAGTGAGACTTGCAGTTTGTTCTGGAATCAGCATAAGACATTCATTTCAGCAGAACCTGTGGTGTGTGTGTGTGTGTGTGTGAGTGCATGCATGGGATCAGCAGAAAGACACTAATTTGAACAGATCCCAGACCTGTGTGTGTGTGTGTGTGTGTGTTCATTCAAGTGACTGTGCAATATTTACTAAGTAGTATTTTTTTATATAATGGCAGAATGTACTGTGATACGGTGCCGTTTTTAAAAGACTTCTGAATGTAATTATTTTGTGAGTTCCTGGCATGTGGTATTTGTGATGGTTTGTGATTGAAGTCCACAGTTTGACTCCACTGTGTTCTGTTTGTTTCCTCAGAATTACCTCAGAGTAATGAGACAGAGTAGACAGTGAACAACCCTTTAATAATAAAGATACAGTAGAACGTCTACACAAACTATACAACACTGATTAGTAAATAATTTACACAACAGATCCATCTGCACAGCTAGCGTGGGTTTAAAGAACAGAAAAGTTTGCTACGGCTCTGAGGTTTTTATCTCCAGGTACATATCACCATCATCATCATCCTCATCATTATTATCATCACGTCTGGGAGTGTCTGAGTCTTTGCGTATGAGTGACGGCTGTTGGGCTGAGAAGGGCGTGTGGGTCACCACCACGTGCACTGGGTTTTGCACTTTTCTTCTCCTCTATAAAAAAGCAGAACCAGAGCCACACAACAACATGTTACTATTTACACAAATCATTCACACTCATTATTTAAAACATGAAACACACAGAACATCCACATTCTGCTGCTTGCACACTCGGAATCTGTCCTTCTGATCGAGTGGAACTTCAGAGTTCTTCATTAGGACTGCAGGGAGAACCCTCAAAGGTTCTCTATGACAAAGTTTTAGAAAAAAGTTCCAGGTAGAACCTAATTTTAAAACAATGATTAATAATCTATTACTTCCACTAAAGAGTACTTACTGCTCATTATTTCCTTCTAAGGATGTAGAACATGTCAAGAGTTCACCATTTAACCCTTTGGTACTAGATGCACATTTGGAAATAATGGTAAAGAGTTTAGTCTGTAAGTGCAGATCCTTATCCCTCACATGGAATATTATTATGATTATTATTATTATTAATATTTATTTTTGAGATATAGAGGTTAATACATTCTGGTGTGTTGCATCCACTCATTGTTGAGAAAAACAGTGTTGTTCAGGATGTTTCGAGCGACTGAGAAAAACATATTCTGCACTTCCTGACTTTCCAGTCCGTCAGGCCGCAGGTTCTCTTCCACATAACAGTGCAGCACTTATAGAATCTGTAGGAACGTCTCATACATTTGCAGGCGTCTGACATCATTAATGCGTCTCATGAACTGGTTGATGAAACATTTTAAACATTCTTCTGCTGAAGTCAAGATTCAACAATTCAGAACTTGTTTACAGAAAAGAGTTTGAAATGTCTAGAAAATATGCGTGGCAGATTACAACGACCTGTTCTACCATTTTGAGTGAAATGGTCTACAGAGTCTACAGTGAACCGATGTTTTGTGGGTGAGTCTATTCAGCAGAGAGGCGGTATAATACATTAACAACACAATGTAAGCAGCTAATAATGTAGGGAACAGCAGACAATTGTACCGAATTATTTGCATGAAAGTGTTTCACAGTCAGTTCAGAAGAGTGAGAAGTCGCTTTTATGATGTACACATGTGACTAAAAGTTTGTACAAATGGCAGTTCTGATCTGAGAAATGAACCAAAGCAACTGAGAAAATATGGCTTTTTTTCTCTAGATAGGGTTTTGCTGAGACGTAACACACGTAAACAGTAATGAAAGCTTCTAGTCCGCGTGTGTTAATACAGAATTGCATGGAGGTTTAAATAGCACTAATTAATTAATATTTTTAAGTTTGCATGTAATGAACAAACTCGTTACACAGGTAAGATCAAATGTAAGTTTGTTTTTTTGTATATTTGAACAAAGATAAAAATAGATTACTATTATCTTTTTGTTTGCTAACCAATTATACTGGGTACAATAAACTTTTGTGTGACTTCACTCTCTTATAAGATCAGAGGAAGAAATAAGAAAATAAATAGGCAGGTGAAGAGCAGCACTTCGTCACGTGCAATAGACGGCAGGACGACTAAATTCACATTTATTGAGCAGGATGTGGTTCTACTGCAGAGCTTGGTTATATTTGCAGTACGCGCGTGTGTGGATAGGTGTATGGAGGCCACAGCATCCAAAAACGTTCCTTAGGCTATTTGTATGGGATCTAATTGACCCCAATGCCAGACAGGGACAGACAGGGTGTGTTCTGTCTTAGATGGTGCTTACAGACGTCTTCCTCAGTTGGCTAGAATACATGCTGTCCAAGTGTAGCAGCTCTTTCTGACAGTGCACTCATCCACTTTCACCACACAAGTCACAGCCTTCCATTCAGCAGCAGTTAAGCTAATGTACCACACAATCATGCCGATCTGTAGAAATTCTGAGGAAGAAAAGTCTTTGTTGGGCCTCTTTTCTTTACCGGGTGTGACATCTTAGAGATCAGCTGTTTAAACACAAAGACTACAATGAACTTTAGGCTGTGTATTCTTTCAGCTGCGTCACTATTGACATGCAGTGGGTGGTGGACTGTCTCCTCCGAATCTGCTGACAATCTCCTTTGTTTTAGAGGTGTTAAGGGCCAAGTTCCTGTCCACACCCCATTTCTCCAGGTCTTCCACCTCTCGTCTATAGGCTGTCCTGCCATTGTTAGAAATCTGCCCAACAATTCTGGAGTCTGAGGTGTGGATGGAATCATGTGTGAAGCGCGTGAAGAGTATGGGCCTCAGCACACAGTCCTGCCAAGTTCCTGTGCTTAGGATGATGGTGGAGGAGGTGTTATAGAAATTTTTTTTTTATAGAAAATGTGTTAAATGTGTGTTTGCCCTCCCGAATTCATACTTGTGGGTTACTGTGTTACTGATCAGAAGGTCAGGGGTTCAAGCCCCAGCACCACCAGGCTTCCTTGTTTAGCTCTTTCAACAAAGCCTTTAACCCCTTCTGCTCCTGTCTGGTCCAGTGCTCTGACACCAGCTTACTAACTGGGATATGCAAAAGCTGTGCTGTAAGTTACATGTGACAAATAAATAAATTTTAACTTATTTAACCAGGACATGTTTAAATGTTTTTTTGTTTGTTGAAATAACAGGTTTACATGACACCAGGTGTGTATATAAAAACTCTGCCTTTTTCTGCTAATAACCAGAGATCTTTCTGACACCCAGCGTGTTTGACTGTGGCTCTCCTGACACTCGCAAGCTTATTGAACTAAAGCGGTCAGACTGAGCACCTCGTTTATTCATCTTCTGATTTTAAAACTTAACATCAATCCTAACCAGGGTCAGTCGTAGCTCAGAGAGTTAAGGCACTGGGTTACTGATCAGAAGGTCATCGGTTTAAGCCCCATTTCCACCAGTCCCATTTCCACCATTGTTGGGCCCTTGAGCAAGCACCCTTAACCCTATCTGCTACAGCACTGCTGGAGATATGCAAAGAAAGAGCACTGGTTGTTATCCAAATCAGGAGAAACATGTGAGCCAATCTGTGAAAGCACTGAAAGTTTCTCAGTGCACTTCACGACTATAAGTGTTGCCTTGTGTGATGATGGAGAATTTAAAATATGTTGGAACTGCCGCTTGTTGTAACAAGAGGGTAAAAATGCTGGAACGCTCTATAAGCTGGTTAGTACATGCTTTCTGTACTTGCCCAGGCACCCCTTCTGGGCCTGTTTTTTTTTTTTTTTTTTTTTTTTTGTTACATGTTCCTTATATGATGTTGCATATAACACTACCAGAGTTCACTGATCAATGTAGAAGCTGTGCAGAAAACAATCTCCACGATCTGAGTGTCAAAGCGGGCAAATAATTGATTCAGAGCATCGGGCAGTTTGTTGTCATCACTGGGCTGCAGATTGGTGCTTCTGTAATGCTCTCCACATGGTACAGGGTTGTTGTTTTCAATTTATGATGAGTAGAATAAGAAAAACATCTTACCATAGTAAAAAGCAGCACAGTGATGATCCCGGTCAAAATAACAAACCCAACAACACCACAAGTGATGTAGACTATCATCATCACAGGCAAACCTGAGGGAGAACAGAAACGCCCATCAATTACCTGGATTTCATTCTGAGTAAACCTTAAATCTCAGAGCATTTTAGCCATAATTTCTGTTTTATTATTATTATTATTATTATTATTATTATTATTATTACATAAGATATATAAGGGTCACGATTGTGCAGTATAGAGTGACATCCTTATTTTATTCCAACTCTACCAACTATACAAGCATGACTAAGCAAAACAAAAAAAAAGAAGAAAAAAAAAGGTCACACGGGCAAAATAATAGCACAGATACACAATCACGTTTTTATTGTTGTTTTCTCATTGTTTCTATGACCAATAATAATAATAATAATAATAATAATAATAATAATATATTGACATATTTTTACATTGTTCCCATATTCTGGTGGTAGTAAAATTAACTCTTTATAAAAGAGTTACATTGTTACATTGTTGTGTTTGTCATGTAGCTCTTTGTTTGCACATTTGCACGTGCATCTATTGTGTATTTTTTTGTATAGAATTTGATAGTTTTTTTAGGTTAACTTAAAAATGTAAAAATTTGTGTTGTTAATTTATGTTGTTGTATGTATGTAGCACCTTGGTCTTGGAGGAACATTGTTTCATTTCACTATGTACTAACTGTATATGGTTGAATTGACAATAAAAGCCTACTTGACTTGAAGTAAAGAAACTTTGGTTCTACCTGATATATCCGAAAACCCAAATACAACAGTTTTATGTGTAAAGCCTCCTGTTAACACACACCAACAAGGCTTCCCTACATGTATTTTTAATCATCATTGACCCACAGCGTGCTGCTGCCATGTCTCTCGATTACTTCTTTAACACAGACATTTCTGTGATTGTGCTCTTTGTTTTTTAGCACTCCAAAACACATCCTCATGCTAGCTCGCTCACATTCTCAAACATAAAAATGTCTGGATAGAATTCTAGAGAAATCATGAATTACTTAAATCAAATGTCATTTTCATAAGACTCCTTAATGCTAATAAAAGCTAGCTAAGTTTTTTTTTGTCCGGCTAATCGTGACCAACTTCTTCTGTGTGCTAATCTGTTTCCTGAAAAACAGATAAGTGAAATTAAGTTTAGATGTATTTCCACAAATGAACAAATAAAATAAATAATAAAATGTAAAAAATCAGGAGAACATCTGCCTGTAAATGTTATTCTAAAAGCTAACTCAATTTCCTGTCAATTTTTAAAAACACCTTTTTAAGGTTTCTAAGAGTATTCAAAGTATTAAAACCTGAGGACTATCTGCCTTGTTCAGTAAGCTTTGAAACTCTTGGCTGTGGTATTTATATATATTTTTTAATTAATTAATTTATTTTTAGCTGGTGTGTTTTCGCTCATCGTGACTGAGAAATTAACAGTTAAACCTAATTAAACTAACAGCAGGTGGCGCCAGTGCACGGTTACATTTTTATCTCGTTTTTTATTTAATGTTGTGTTCTGGATTTTAATAATGATAAAAAAAAATTATAGAATTAAAACTCAAAGCTGAAGTAAAGCTTCATTCTTTTATGTCTGAACATAAATCTCTACGACAGCATATAAACAGATTTTAGCTTGAATTTTATAACCACACATTTCCACAGAACGAGATTAATCCTGAATATAAGACTGTACTTCTTTATTCTTGATGCGTGCACTGAGATCATGTAAAGGAAACAAGTTTGTGTTTCCACAGTATTTAATTTTAGATTTGATTTGATTTCTAGCTTTTTTCACACGCACACAATGCTCTTACATCATCTTATTCTGTATAACCGAATAACAAAGAGGAACATTTACAATAAAAGAGGAACATTTACAAAGCACATCTTCCCTTAAATATCATAAATAACAATGAACTTTCCTCTGTCCAGATAATTGTTTATTGTGTTTGTTCTTTTTTTTCTGGTTCTGACTTTAAACTTTGGATTAAAAATGTAAAGTCTGTAGGAAAGTAGCTGTGAAAGTTGATGCATTTGTCCATTATGGGGTCGCAAAAACAGAAAAATCAATCCTTGAAAAAATGAATCCGATTCACCCCCAACCACACCCTGCCCCTCTGTCTGCATGATTATATGTTTACATTTGTATTTTATGTTTAAACTCTGCTGTAATGTCTCATAATCCCGTACCTCTCATCACTTTCATCTAAACTCTGCTTTTTAATGTAAATATTTTTCTAAACTTCTATCATTCCAGATGTTGCTTAAGAGTTTCATTGGATTTAAGATGACATTCTACTTCATGTGACTTTGGTGACATATAGATTTGTCTTTAGCGGTCGAGCAGGACCACACTATGGGGTTGTAGTTTTACATTAAAGCCTCTGTATGGACCAGATGAGATATAAAGGTGCTCTATTACCTGCAGGGGGGCTCTCCAGTGTCTTTTCCTCGTGTCTCAGAAGGAGGACTCGTCCCTCTAGACTCCCGCTGGGGAATGTGGTCACTTTGCAGCAATATTCTCCAAGATTCGCCTCCCGCACCTGGTGGAAAGTGAGCGTGTGGTACCCCGTGATGGAGACCTGGCCCTGGTACGACTCATTAATGTGAACTGGAGATATTCCATTTATTACAGATTTAAACACAGCAAAGGGTTGCGAGTCGTTACAGCGAGTCCACTGAGACTGAGACACGTGGACTTTACCATTAACTTTACAGGAAAGAGACGCAGACTGACCCAAGCCAGCTCGCACAGGATCCGACACAGTGAGTCCATCACCCGCTAGACACGCTGAGAGAGAGAGAGAGAGAAAGAGTAAGATAGACAGATAACAGGGGACATGGGGAGGGAGAGAGACAGACATTTAATAATCCACAGAGGCAGACAAACCGACAGAGAGAATGAGAGGGAGGCAGAGGGAGAAAGAGAATGATAAAGGAAGAGGAGAGCAGACAGACAGATAGGAAGAAAGAGAGACAGACAGAGAAAGAGAGTGAGAGGAAGACAGGGAAACAGCCAGACAGATAGACAGAGACCAGACAGACAGATAGAAAAAGAGAGAGAGACAGACATATATTATATTCTCTATAATGCTAACCAGGCTTGGTTTCTAGTCCCCTCGGATTAGCATGCTGCGCTAACCCTGTAGGTATAGCACATCACATGTTTCTCATCACTTGTCCTGTTAAGTGACTTTGATTAACTTTTTTTTTTGTTTCTAGAGAATGAAAGCAGTTAAATATGTGTAGCGGGTTAGGACCGGCTTTAATTCCAGAGCTCTGTGCTGATGAAGGCCACAGCAATCTCACAGTGATGAACCTGCATGAGTCCTGTCTGGCTCTGAGAGCCGAACTGATGTCCTTGCGTCCCTGATGAGCTGCTTTTGTGCAAATGTTTTTGTGTATATATTTTATGTAAATTTAATTGTACATGTTTTTGTCTAATTATTTCTGTGTAAATGTTTGGATAATTATTTTTGTACAAATGTTTTCCTGTGAAGGTTTTTGGCTAAATGTTTTCATGCAAATGCTTTTGTGTAGATGCTTTTATGAAAATGCTTGTGTGAGTGTTTTGATAAATGTTTTTGTTTAAATGTTTGTGTAAATGTTTTTGTGTAAAATCTTAGGTGTAAGTGTCTTGGTAAATGTATAATTTGTATAAAAGTTTGCATAAAGGTTTTTTGTAAATGTTTGTGCAAATGTTTTTTTTTTTGTATTAATGTTTATATGTGAATGTTGCTCCACATTATAATTCAAATTTTAATAATTAAAAAAAAAATCATAAAAAAGTCTTTATACAGCACAAATTCGCCTGTGCGTTGATCTCAGACACACTTCATATACAAGGTAATTTTTCCAATTGATATCAATTATCATAATCTCTCTCTCTCACACACACACACACACACACACACACATACACACATACACAGTTGTTACCTTTGATGAAGACGAGACAGAAGAACAGCAAATTTTTTGGTTGTTCGTTTCTCATCGTGTCTCACACTCTGTAATGGTGTGAAAGAAGTGACGTTAAGTTTGAACTCATTCTTATATCAGTCACACACACACGCACATACACACACACGAAACAGGATGTAAAGGTCATAGTCACAGACAGTGATTATCAAATGTCTTTGTGATGCACCATAAAACACACATGCGTGCGCGCACACACACACACATTAATGAATCAGTCTTTAATAATTCTTTAGGATTAATTATTAATTATTAGGAAATTATGCTTAGACAGAAATTTCATAAAACTACATGTATATGTTGTGCAGAGAAGGAAGTTAGTTCTCATGCATGCACACACACACACACACACACACACACAGTGTGGTTTTGTAGAGTAGACGTTGGCTAGAGTAGTGCTCCAGTTCACTTCCTGTTTACCCAAAATGCTGATCAAATGGGTCACTGTATGTCCCCATGTTACTGCTGTGAACAAACACATACTGTACACACACACAGTATACATACAGAAAAAGTTATTTTATTTTAATAGAGATCTTGTTTAAAGTTCAGAAGTTTGTCTGTTGCTTTGTGCTTTATTGTCAGTCTTCCATGTTAACTCTGTGTGTGTGCGTGTGTGTGTGTGTGTGTGCTGGTAAAAGACATAAGATAGACCTAAGGGCGTTTTCACACTGGGGTCCCGGATTCGTTTCCGAGTACACTTGGCCCCGGGACGAGTTGATTTTTGTCTGTGAGAATGTAACCGTTCCGAATCGTTCCGCGCTCGGGAACGAATCCCTGGACCGATTGCAGAGGTGGTTTCGGGAACGATTCACACCTTCCTGAGAACGGAAGGCGGGACATAAGTACACGCTCGTGCTCAAAACAGGAAGTGACGTAATTCCAGTTCGACTCTGTACACAAACAAACGTGGCTACTGAAGAATCTCTGTGAAGTAATGCCGAAGTATAGCATTTGCTAGAAATTTAGACAGACGAAAATATCCGGAGATAATCAGACACTACACATAAAAACCCAGATATTTACGGAAGATTTTTAAGTGATAAAAAAGCATGAGTTATTTCCGAGAGTGATATGTCTGCATCACAATCTGATTTCACCTTCTCAGTGATAACCGGGACAAATGTATTAATTTTAGTAAAATAAATGATTGAAATGAGACTTGTATAGATTCTCAAAAAAAGGAGGAAAAAGCACTTGAGATTTCTAATGGGTCTGTTCAAGGTGTGCATCATTAATCAGGAGAGAAGACAACAGATTTCTATTATAATTTCTCTTTTCTAGAGCAATAGAAAATAGTGTTCTTCTCACCAGTCTCAAGCCATTTGGCACGAGATCTAATGAAAGCACTTTTTGCCAATTCCCTTTGATCAAGTTCAATATGTATATAGTTAATTCTGTCTCTTCCTCAAGTGTGAGAGTGTCTAAACTCATCAACAATTTCAGCTTGTTCATTAAGTTAGTTTCCTCCAAATTCTTGGAGTAGTTTAATTCTTTCGATCATTTTATAATTTCATTTCTGACTCGACACTTAAAAAAATTCACATTTAGATTCATAATTTTTTGTCTCATTCACAAAAAGTTGTTTAGCTATTTCCCGTAATGTAGTATTGAAAGTTTCATCTTCAAGAAGCTGATTATTAAATTTACAATATCTCCTTCCACCTTTAGAATCCTGAAAAGTATTTAACTTTAAAATAATGACTTTATGAAGCGGCACGATGGTGTAGTGGTTAGCACTGTCGCCTTGCACCGCCAGGGTCCAGGCTCGATTCCCGTCTCTGTGTGCATGGAGTTTGCATGCTCTCCCCGTGCTTGGTGAGTTTCCTCCCACAGTCCAAAGACATGTAGGTCAGGCTAATTGGCATTCCCTAATTGCCCGTAGTGTGACCCTGAATACAGGATTAAGCGGATTATAGATGATGAGTAAGTGATAATGACTTTATGATCAGATAAAGGGGCATAGAGGTGAGGTACATCTGTGACAAACTATAGAGTAGAAGAAATGGAAAAATAAATCCATCCTAGATCTCAAAGATTCCTTTATCGCGTGTAGTCTTTAATGTCTGGATTAAAGAAACGCCACGTATCAGTCAATGAGAGATCAGAGCAAATAGACAAAATAATGTGAGAAACTGGGGACTGTCTTGGTGGAAAACGATCTATAGCTTCATCCACACAAAAGTTAAAGTCACCACATAATGCAATATAAGAACTCTGGCATTTTGATTGTACAGTCGTGGCCAAAGGTTTTAAGAATTACATAAATATTGGAAATTGGAAAAGTTGCTGCTTAAGTTTTTATAATAGCAATTTGCATATACTCCAGAATGTTATGAAGAGTGATGAAGTGCCATGAAAATTAACTTAATCCCAAAAAAAACTTTCTACTGCATTTCATTGCTGTAATTAAAGGACCTGCTGAAATCATCTTCTTGTTAACTCAGGTGAGAACGTTGACGAGCACAAGGCTGGAGATCATTATGTCAGGCTGATTGGGTTAGAATGGCAGACTTCACATGTTAAAAGGAGGGTGATGCTTGAAATTGTTAACCATAGTGACCTGCAAAGAAATGAGTGCAGCCATCATTGCGTTGCATAAAAATGGCTTCACAGGCAAGGATATTGTGGCTACTAAGATTGCACCTAAATCAACAATTTGTAGGATCATCAAGAACTTCAAGGAAAGAGGTTTAATTCTTGTTAAGAAGTCTTCAGGGCGTCCAAGAAAGTCCAGCAAGCGCCAGGATCGTCTTCTAAAGAGGATTTAGTTGCGGGATCGGAGTGCCAGTGCAGAGCTTGCTCAGGAATGGCATCATGGCAGGAGTGCGCGCTCTGTACACACAGTGAGGCGAAGACTTTTGGAAGATGGGCTGGTGTCAAGAAGGGCAGCAAAGAGGCCACGTCTCTCCAAAAAAAACATCAGGGACAGATTGATCTTCTGCAAAAAGTATGGCGAATGGACTGCTGGGAACTGGGGCAAAGTCATATTCTCGGGATGAAGCCTCTTTCTGATTGTTTGGGGCATCTGGAAAAAGGCTTGTCCAGAGAAGAAAAGGTGAGCGCTACCATCAGTCCTGTGTCATGCCAACAGTAAAGCATCCTGAGACTATTCATGTGTGGAGTTGCTTCTCATCCAAGGGAGTGGGCTCACTCACAATTTTGCCCAAAATCACATCCATGAATAAAGAATGGTACCAAAACACCCTCCTCTTCCAACAATCCAACAACAGTTTGGTGAAGAACAATGCATTTTTCAGCAAGATGGAGCATCGAGGGATAAGGCAAAGCGGCTTGGGGACCAAAACGTTGAAATTTTGGGTCCATGGCCTGGAAACTCCCCAGATCGTAATCCCATTGAGAACTTGTGGTCAATCCTCAAGAGGCGAGTCGACAAACAAAAACCCACTAATTCTGACAAACTCCAAGAAGAATTACAGAGGTCCTGAAAAAGAAGGGCCAACACTGCAAATACTGACTCTTTGCATAAATGTCATGTAATTGTCAATAAAAGCCTTTGAAACATATGAAGTGCTTGTAATTAAAATAAAATAGATAATTATATTTCAGTACATCACAGACACAACTGAAACAAAGATCTAAAAGGAGTTTAGCAGCAAACTTTGTGAAAACTAATATTTGTGTCATTCTCAAAACTTTTGGCCACGACTGTAAAGTTTTGATTGTAAACCATACTGAAAACAGAACTATCCAATTTAACCACCAGAATTAACCACCTGCCAATATCTGAAGTTGGACGCTTTAGAATTTTGCCATTGAATTTATGCTGGAGGATACAACACCCAGCAAAACCTTTGAATCACCTTCAATGAAATGAATATCTTGCAATAATATGAAATCTGAATCAGTTTGTTTACACTGCAAAAAGATTGCTGTCTTCAAAAAGTTTCCTCGATTACCTCAAACAACCCAGTCTGTTAGTCAAGAGTGCTGCATTCTGATTGGTAAGTAGTTCCTGAGAAGTAGACTGCACAAGCAGTACTGATGGGAAGTTTGAATCATTTTAGTGACTCGGTACTTTGAATCTCATTCATCAAAATGAACGAATCTTTTTTTGAGTCATTTAGATTATTTTGTTCTTTTGGTCAGAAATGAAATAAAATGTTACATTTTCAATAAACAGACCCACAACACGTCTACGTACATAAATTTAGTCTATAGTTCCAGTACTGAAAATATTACAGTGCAGCTAAGGACTATTATAAACAGAATGAGCAGCTCACCATCATATCTTCTGGTCCGAGTCGTTCGTTCTTTTGTCATGCGACTCTCAAAGACGCAATGCAGTGCATTACACAGGAAACAGAACTGAGCGGTTCTTTTTTGAGTTTTTCGTTTTTTTTAATCAATTGCACTGCATAGCATTTATGGGACAAGGAACGAACGACTCGGACCAAAAGACTTGAGCGGTAAAGACTCATTCCTGTTTCCTGTACATAACCTATGGAGGTAGAAATAATCTACGTCCAGTAGAAAATGAACGAATCACTCTCCGAGACTACTTGTGAAGACCTGATTTTTCTTTTACTTTTATTTTATTACATGAGTTTTCTCAACCTGAATTTGTGAGGTTAAAAAATAATGAAGATGTTATTTTTAACATTTTTTAAATTAACATTTTTATTTGAAATATCAAATAAACCACAACCACAATAAATTTTCAAGCACTGTAAATGCTGTAAGCCCCAGTTGGAAAAAATCACTCCATTTATTGGATCAATCCAAAATCAATCCATTTAAACATTTATTTATATAGCACTTTACAGCAACCTAAGTTGTACCAAAGTGCTTCACAGCACTAAAAATGACAATAAAGTGGCATTTAGAATAGAAATAAAAATACAAAAACAAAATAAAATGGATAATTATAAATAAATAAATAAAAAATGAAAGAATAGTCATAAAAATGATAATAGTAATAAATAAAACAAAAAGATAAAATTATAAAAACAAAAATTACATAAAACTATAACATATTAAAAGCTATTCTAAATAAATGAGTCTTCAGTTTTGCCTTAAACAGAGGGAGGTCCGTAATGCCACGTAACTCAGGTGGAATGGTGTTCCAGAGTGTAGGACCAGCCACTGCAAAGGAGCGATCACCCCATTGTTTGCACCTTGACCGAGGGACAACTAGCAGGTTTTGGTTAGCAGAACGTAACACTCTACTTTGTTGATAAAAGCTTACTGGCACACACAAGTAGGCAGGTGCCAGACCATAAATCGATTAAAAACAAACACCAAAAGTTTAAACTGAATCCGGAACTATACTGGAAGCCAGTGGAGAGAATACAGGATTGGTGTGATGTGATCATATTTACGATTATTGGTCAGCATACGAGCTGTACAAGTTGCAGACGATGTAAACGAGCCTGAGTGATTCCAGCATAAAGTGTGTTGCAGTAGTCTAGCCGCGAACTAATATAAGTGTGAATGGCTTTCTCCAGGACACTCCAATTCAAAAAGGGTTTGACCTTTGCGAGGAGGCGAAGATGAAAAAAGCCTGCCCTGACAACAGAGTCAATGTGTGTCTGAAAGTTTAAACTCCTGTCCAAAGTCACCCCCAAATTTTTGACTGCTTGGCTAAAATGAGGAACTGGAGAATCAACACCAGCAGTGATAAAACTGGAAGGATTGGAGGTGCCAAATATAATACATTCTGTTTTACTCTCATTCACACAGAGACAATTTTGTGACAGCCAAAGTTTGATGACATGAAGACAACTGTGGATCGATTTAAGTGCATCAGACGAATTTGGCACAACTGGCAGATAGATTTGTAAATCATCTGCATACAGATAAAAAGAAACATTGTGGTTTGAAATAATTGACCCTAATGGCAGCATGTACAAGGAAAATAAAACAAGGCCCAAAATGGAACCCTGTGGAACCCCAGAGGTCAAAGGGGTTGAGGAGGAAGAGAGATCACCAATCATGACAGAGAAAGTCCTATTTATTAAATATGACCTAAACCATTGTAGTACGGGACCTTGAAGGCCAAATTTAGTGTATTACAAATATATTGAAATCTTCTATAGTAAATTGCAAATATACTAACAAAAAGTTGTACCATCAGTTAATATATAAAACTTATACTAACATCATACTTTTACCAAATTTTGGAATTAAACTTTAAACATACTTCAAAATAATTGTATTATAGTACAGTTTCCAAAAATATATTATAGGAAAATATACTTTAAGTGAAAGGTTGGTCTAATTTCCAAAGAACACTTATTTAAACTTTGTTTTTCAGTTCCTGACACGTTTGGTATATTTAAAAAATATATATGCTCAAAATAATCATTGTACAAATGTACAGTACAAAAAGTATACATAGTCTATGGTATACAATAGTCTCAGAATATTTTCAGTTTAATTTAAATGTACTTATTTATGCTTATATTTGGTGCACAACTATCTCACGCGCTTCTCAAACTCGTTTTTGCGTGCTGAAAATCACTTTTGCGTGTTCAAGCTATTTTATGTGTTTGAACTCGGTCTCTTCTGCGCGCTCACCATCATACAGCTACACTAGCACGAACTGCAACATTAACCTTCGTACCATCCCTAATATTATTGATGATATTGGTTTCGGAAAAAAACATCAAGAGCATCACTCTCAGGTGTCTTCCTACTGTATCAGCTATAGCTGTGTAGGTCAGAGGTTGGAGCATGCTACATGCAAATTTTGGAGGCAATCTACTGCAGTTCTGTGCTATGAATGGCTTCCATATCTGACTGGATTCGTGTCTGAGAATGCTGTATCATTCTCAAGAACACCTCTTCAAGTGGTTCCAGAGCCAGGAACACTCGTCTTCTCACTGATCAAAAGGAACCCAACTTTAGGGTCAAGTGATCTAGGAAATAATCTCGGGCCCTGCTGTGAAAATGCCATAACTAAGTGTAGCCTCATACTGTAGAGATAACCCTCATAACCTCAAGTAGGCATCTAGAAAAATCAGTTTCTTTGTGGAGAACTTGTACTTTTGCATTCAAAGTACATTTTAAAGCCTATGCTTAATACTGTACTTCTGCTTGAGTATCGAATTTGTGTCCTTCTGCCACCTGTGCTGTACCCATATGATCATAAATCATCAGAGCTCCAGTCACTTCCTGTGTGTCCGTGCAGATACAGAGATCCAGGATGACGCATTTCAAAGACATCAGATAAACACTGTCTGTTACATTAAATCAGCTTTTAATAGCGTAGCGTATAAATCACACAATTAAACACAGTGTCACTAAGTCTCATCTCCTGCAACATTTCAAGAAAAAGGAGAATTTATTAATTTATTATTAAGTGCTTTTCAGAGTTTAGATATATCTCAGCATATAAAACACAAATAATGATAATATATTAAAAATAAAATGAAAGTAAAGGAAGATGAAATTAAAGAAGGATGTGTTTATCTACAGTAAATCTCGACCAAATAACGAAGAGTTTAAAAACCTGAACAGAGTTGAACTTTCAGTGTTTTGTGTGAATTTAGAACAAGAAATGAAAATGAATAAATATACATATATATACAGTGTGTAAGTGCTACAGTAAAATGCTGTAGGATGTGATATTGTGTTTATATTGCTTTATATTAGAATTTAAATATGGCTTGTAATACAGATTTTTCTGTCTTTGGCCTCAGTTTAGAAAAAAGTTGAAGTTGTTGATGTTGAAAGTAAAAATTCACCTGAGTGCATAACAAGACTGTACTGTTAAGTGTGTATGTGCGCGCTAAAACTTGTTTGTAAATATCCTGAGCCTTATTTAAACACTCGAGTGACATCAGTGCATGCACTTTACCCAGAATGCATGGCTGCAGTTTCCCTGTATGAAAGTGTGTAAACGGCACAAGTTTGTTCGTGGTCATACGGTGTGTGTGTGAGTGTGTAAGGCCCCATGGTGTGTGTTCATAGTCAGGAACTCGAACCAGTTGTGCATGAAGCCGCGTGTGTATACACCCGTTTCCACGACGATGCCGAAGAAGCGAGAGCGCGCAGTCCGGTTGCGTAAGGCGACGTGCACTTCGCGCTCCGTCACGTTACAGCTCACGTTAACCAGCTGCAGGACGAGAAGGTAGCACAGCGCACCTGTGACTATACAGCTGTACCACACACAGGTGAAACACAGCGCAGTGCTACGCACACACACGTACACACACGTACACACACGTACACACACGTACACACACGTACACACACGTACACACACGTACACACACGTACAGAAAAGAGAGATAAAATTCAACAATAATAAATGAAACAATTTATGTTATATAAGCCCATATGTAGCTCCGCCCTCTAAATATCTTCTGTGTGTCTGTGTGTGTGTGTGTGTGTACCTGTACTGGGCATACACTCCTGGGCAGTAGAGTGGAGCGATGAACATGCTCTGGCGTGGACACACACTTCTCAGCACCATGCTGATCCCATACAATGATGTCATCAGGAAGAGGAGGAGCGTCAACAGGAAGTACTTATGATTGGCCTGTCCTATACAGCAGTTAATCCTGAAACACACACACACACACACACACATACACTGTGTGCATAACGATGGTTCAGATGATTACACAACATCCTTGTGTGTGTGTGTGTGTGTGTGTGTGTGTGTGAGTGACAGATTGTCCTGGTGTGTACTCCTCGATGAAGTCTGAACTCCTGTGGAACACACACATGTCTCACCAACCTGCCTCGCTCAGACGTCTGCTGGGAATCACTGTGTGTGTGTGTGTGTGTGTGTGTGAGTAAATGAGATAGACCTACCAGACACAGTGATGATCCATGCGCAACACACACTCCCCGCAGATCCTGCAGTGCCCCGCCCTCTCAGGTCGCACCAATCGGCATACAGGACACCACTTCTTACCTCCTGGACTCTCCGATTGGCTGACTCCATTACAGTGGGCGGGGCCTCTGCATGAAACCGGACAGGTGGGATCGGCTCGGACGAATCCGGGACCGCGTTTTGTGCAGGCGAGAGAGACCAGTGTCATTACCATACCAGTTGTCACGGTAACCACCTGTCGAGTACCCACAGTGCCCCGGGGCAGGATCTCGGTGATGAACAGAAAGTACATGTAGGCGAGGGAGAAAAGGGCGAGCGTGAGGAAGAACAGCGTGCGTCTCTTTTTGCGGTGAGTGACGTAGTAATACCAGAGTACCAGGACAGGAAGCGCGGTCAGAACCACCACTCCCAGCATGCAGTGCAGCGCCGCTACATGCAGCAGAACAGGAAGTAGCACCACGGGAGGAAGGACGGACAGGTCCATGTGACCCGGAAGAAAGCGGGAGAGAGGGGATGGCTTCTCCCAATCCGCACACAGGAGTCTGAGAGACAGAGCGAGACATTACAACGAAGTACAAGGAATTAGAAAAGAGCAACTCTCTTTTACAGTAACCTTTGACCTCTGACCTTTCACACACATCGTCCAATTCTTCACAGTCGCAGCAGCAAAACGGATCATCCGGCTCCGGAGGTTTAAAACGTTCACGCTTCATATCTATCACTCCAAACTACAGAGAGAGAGACACACAGAGACAGAGACAGAGAGATAGAGAGAGAGACAGAGAGAGAGACAGAGACAGTCAGAGAGAGAGACACAGAGAGAGAGAGAGAGAGAGAGAGAGACAGAAAGAGAGAAAGAGAGACAGAGAGAGAGAGAGACAGAGATAGTCAGATACAGAGAGACAGAGAGAGACAGAGAGACAGACAGAGAGAGAGGTTTTAAACTCACTTTTATTATTACAAATTAAGGAAGGGACTATTTTGCATTTTTATATACAAATATATATACATACACATAAATAATATATTAACATATGTACAGATTTTTTTTTCTCACTTTTTTCCTAAAAAAAAAAAAGAGAGAAAAAAAACCCTGTGACCCTCCACCCCACCAATAACTCCAACGTCTTCTAAAGTCTTCATTTTATATATATTATTATTTTATTTATTTATTTATTTTGAGTTCAGTCAACCTGTTACGTTTCATAGTCCGGATTATTTTATGAGTGTGTAGTTGTGATCGTTGTATTGCTTTAGTCCAAGTTACTGTCAGTGTCCATGTCTTGTGGTTTCTCCTTGCTGGCGGCAGTTTTCAGTTTCTTATTAATTGATTTGAGGTTTTTTAGCAGTTTATTGTCTCCTGGAAATAGTTTGTTGACCACTTGTCTTTTTTTTTTTTGTTGTTGACTGTAAGAATGTGTTGATCTGTTCCTCAATGTCTCTCTGTTCCTCGTGTGTGTGTGCGGTGCTGCATCCGGCTTCTTCTTCTGTCCCTTGTGTTGTGTCCAGTGTTGTTGTGTCCTGTATCATTGTGTTTAGTGTTTGACTGCGGGTTTTTCGTTTATTAATGAACTCTCTGATTGACGTCTCCTCTCTTTTCCTCCTGGGTTTAACTGTGTGTCTTTCTTTGGGTGTCGGTGCTGGTGTGCAGGTCTGAGGTTCCTGTGGCTCTCCGGTACTGGTGCTGGGGGCGTGGTCAGCGTTGGGGGCGGGGTCAGCGCTGACTACTGTACACGCGCCGGGATGTTTACTTGCGCTGTGTACAGTAGTGGCGGTGTTGGAGTCAGCGCCGGGTGCGGTGTGTGTCTCTGCGGTGGCGGTGTGTGTGAGACTGACCTTCGTGAGTGCTGACTCGGGCGTGCGCTGAGGCCCGCGGCGGACTCAGACTCCTCGGTGTTCTCAGGCTGAATATCCCCGCGCCGCTGCTGCTGTTTCCCGGCCGCGTCGCTCCTCGAGCTCCCCGGCTGCGCGGCTCCGTGTGGACAGCTCAGCCTTTTGTGTCCGATGTCCCCGCACTCAAAACACCTCAGCGGCTCCGTAGTGGCGAACGCGGTGTAGCTGCCGTCCCCCGCTTTACACTTAAAGTTCACGTTCAGTGTCCCTTCTTGGTTAGTTAACACCATTAGTATCTGCCTCCGGAAGGACAGGACGTGCTTCACGCTGGAGCTCTTACACCCGAGCGGGATGGCCCTCATGGGGCTGACGAACCTCCCGAATCGGGCCAGCTCCCTCATGATCGCCTCGTCCTGTACAAACGGAGGCACGTTAGAGATCACCACTCTCGTGGCGGGGGCAGACAGAGGGGAGACCGGGACCGCTGATCCTCTCACGGTTATTCCGCTCTTCACGAGCGCGCTCACGAGGTCGGTCTTTTTTAGAAACACCACCACCGCTTTGTTCATCCGGGAGGCTGAGTAGATGTTCTCACACCCGACCTCCTGTCCCACCGCTAGCAGCACTTCTTCGACGAAGACCCCATTGTCCACGACACACCTGACACCATTCCGGAGAGACAAACTCTCCACACCGGCCTCGGAGACCATGGTGCCCCGTCCGCGCTCTCTCACACTATAAAGTTTTAAATCATATGTATTTTAACTAACATTCACTAAAGTAATTAAGGGAAATGAAAAAAGGGGAATAAATAAAGAAAAAATAAATAAATGAATAGAGAAGTGGGGGGGAAAAAAACGGAAAGTTTTTTCTGAAAAACTTGGCAGGACGCCAAACAGTCTTTCGCGCGCTCCCTCACACCCAGCGCATGCTCAGAGAGAGAGAGAGAGAGAGAGACAGAGAGCACGAGACAGAGACAGTCAGAGAGAGAGACAGACAGAGAGAGAGAGAGACAGAGCGAGAGAGAGACAGTCAGATGGAGAGAGACAGAGAGGGAGAGAGAGAGAGGAAGAGGGAAATTTAAATCTGTATGTACTTGTAAATGATTTTTGCAAAGAATAAAATAGATACACACACCCTCTCACTCTCTCTCTCTCTCTCTCTCTCTCTCACACACACACACACACACACACACACACACACACACACACACACACCTGCATTACTTTGCTTTAGCCATGTTAGAGTTTGATTATTGAATCTGTCTACATTAGTGAGGGTGAATGTGGATTTCTCTTCAGTAACTTGACACTGGTGTGTGTGTGTGTGTGTGTGTGTGTGAGAGAGTGTGAGAGTGTGTGTGTTTCGCTGCTTTATATAGTGAGCAGATTGGACAGTCGGTGAGAGAGCGCATGGTGTCCGGTGTCCTGCTCAGCTATAATCACCATTCTATGTGTGTGTGTGTGTGTGTGTGTGTGTGTGTGTGTGTGGTGTCTGTGTAAGTGTGAGTGTGTGTGCGCGTTTGAATCGTCTACATTAAAACAAGGAGACGTATCACAGTTCAGTACTGAGTGCTGGTGTGATGGAGCTTTAACTCCTCCGTCTGACTGCAGGTGTGTGCTGATGAGATCAGGAGGTGGTTCCCCGTGGAGCTTCAGTGAAGAGCTTTACTCCTATTGACCAGAACCTTCTCGTGTCTCACGCTTTCACTTCTCCTGTGTTTTCACATGAACTTGCTGCTCTCTGACTCTACAGAACTACACGAAAGAAAATCAGACACGCTTCTGGACTTGAGTTTGGAAAGACGTTATAAACGGTGGCTGTGGGCGTGTACTCCTGCGGCAGCTTCAACACAGACTGCACTGTGAGGAAAACACGACATTACATCACCACCATCAGGAATGTGACGGACATCAGGAAGAAGTCAAATTATTGTTCTGCATCAAACTAAAAAAACAACTGCTGAGATTACTGAGACTACTGAGATTACAGAGACTGCTGAGCCTACTGAGACTACTGAGACTACTAAGATTACTAAGATTACTGAGACTTCTGACTACTGAGACTCAGAACTCAGATTAAGAACTGTAAGGAGCATTACTGTGAATGTGATGTGAGATCACTTAAATGCTTAGTGAAATCAAATCAGAAAAAAACTGTAGAACTCACAGCTATGTTTAATGGTGAAAGTAAGAGTATTTCCACACACACACATACACACAGAGTGTGCCGAGAACTCACAGGATTGGGACTAAACTGCTGTGTGTCATTATCAAAACAATTCCACGGTTGGAATCAAAGTAAACAGCGGACTTGTGTTTGGCCGGACAGCGAACGTTTCAATGACACACAGTTACATTTCATTGTTTAATTCTATGTGAATGTGTGCGTGTGTGTGTGTCTGTGTGATGATATACTCATCCACTCACTCATCAACATGAACATGTTTAATATCAGCAGCAGCCTTTTACTTTCAGCACTAATCTCTCTCTCTATCTCTCGCTCTCTCTCTCACACACACACACACACACACACACACACACACACACACACACACACACACACACACACACACACACTCTCTCTCTCTCTCTCTCTCTAGAATCAAGGCCAGTGTGTGTTCCTCTCATCTCAGTAACTGGGCCACACCAGAACCTTTTCCAGGAGAGACTCCCCCGGTTCTGCAGCACACTGAGTGACATTGAGCCGTTCCCACAGGACGTGTTCTAATTCACACTCGCTCCCTATAGTGCACACTATAACATGCCCTACATGTGTTTCCTCAGATGGGATTACTGACTAAACGGAAAGCAATTTCCTGATGGAGCTTGACGGACATGCATGTGTGTGTGTGTGTGTGTGTGTGTGTGTGTGTGTGTGTGCGTGTGTATGTGTGTGTTTATATAACATAATTCACTTAAACTACATTTTAATTTCAATTCAATTTAAGCTTATTTGTGTATTTCTTTTAACATGGTTATAGATGTGATGTTTATAAGTGTGTGTTACAGGATCACGCCAGATGTGACGGTGGTGATGAAGAAACCCTGAGGTTTCTCTTCACTCACACATACATCTCATCTTTATAAAAGAGAGGAATGTCGATGGGTTCAGGTTATTTTCTGATCTTTATTGCTGCACAACTTGTGTGTGTTTGTGTTTACAGTTTATTGTTCGAGACAGCGGTTTGGTTTTGTTCTGTGTGTCTGGTTGTGTCTGGATCCTCATCCCTCTGGAGCGGAGCTTGTGTGTGTGCTGTACGCAGGGCTAGCTCTGAGCTCTAACACTCAACCCTCACCTGCTCAGGTGTGTAGGGAGATAAACATAACTCGCCCCGGATAAGTGTGTGTGATGAACGCCATAAGTTTAAATGTAATGGAGATCATCATCATCAGTGTGACACCAGAGTGTGTGATTTGTGTCTGAGTGTCTGAGATACAGAACTATAACCAGTGCACATTCTGCTCCTGGAATCATCATTACATTAGCTTTATAAATAAAAGAAAGGTTTTGTCTGCACATTGGGTCAGAACTTGTTCTTTCACTCATCTCTTTATGATTCATACACTGGAGGACCAGAAACCCATCTTAGAAAATTTTCTGTCTGTATGTTTACTTTAAAATAAGATACTAATGCGCTACTGTCTCAATGTAAACAAACACCTGCACCAATAGATATTAATTAGAAAAGATAAAGTGAATATTTTTACTGGGATTAGTTCATATTTTCACTTTGGCTGAAATAACAGCGCTGAAGTGGTATAAGTGAATTTTAACACGCTGGAGTCGTTTTAAGACAAAACTTCATCTTTATCCGATCTACTTTTTCCATTTCTCATCTGTGATTCACTCTCCGATTACCGAACAGGGAGTGTATTTGTCTGACCACCAAAGAAGTACAACTTAGTGTAAACAAGGGGTAAACATCAACTTTTCTATATCCTCGCTTTCACATTGATTGTAATAAGATGCAACGACAGTAGATTCAAGATCTTGCCGTGAACTATAGGTACATTTTGTACAAGTTCCTAATATTTGGCCACCAATCCAGTGAAAAAACAATACCGTATAATGTCACACCAGACTAAATTTTGTGAAATTACAGTTAAAAACAGTAAAAAAAAAAACTGGGTTCATCTTTCTTGCACAAACATGTACGTGGGCTTCAACCTGAAATAATAATAATAATAATATCACTGATTACATTAAAGCCCAGCAGATTATTTCTAATTTCTATTGCTTTTAATTGTTTCTACTCTTTAACCTCACCCCCGAGCACTAACTCTAGTTATTAATATTAATATTGTTGTTGTTGAAAGTTCCCAGTTTACTGGGAGTTTAATGTAACCAGACTCTCACACGCCTTGGATTTATTTCTAAATGTATATAATATATAATTTATCCACATTCTCCCACACCTCAGACACATTTGCATAACCTTCTGCTGATTGTGTGAAGCTGCTTTGCGACATTGAGCTGTATAAAGCGCTGCACAAAAAGAATGGACCGAATTGAATGAACACACACCTGCGGTACTGAGTAGGAAGCGGGTGTGATTCAGGACGCAGTGTGTTTGTGTGTGTTGCTGAACTTACCTGTGGCTCGCGCTCCCGGTTTCCGCCACACCTTGTTGTTTAACGGAGGATCCTGCTGATGAATATCTCCGCGCGCGCGTGTGTGTGTGTGTGTGTGTGCGTCGGCGCGGTCTTATTCCCTTACAGAAGTCACTCCGGGGAGAAAGCGCTGTTGATGATGATGTTGATGATGATGATGTTAGTCTCCCGCCTGACTCCGCGTTAGTGCGCGAGCTGCTGATCCTGCGCTCGTGTCAACTCGCGAGCAGAGGAAAGTAGCGCGCGCATGCTCTCTCTCTCTTTCGCGCGCGCGCTCTCTCTCCAAATTCCGTAAAAGCCTCCGACTGACGTCATCGGGCGTGCTCCCCTAGTCACTACAGACTGATTCCTAGCGGCGTCTAAAAAGGTTAGACGCCGCTAGGAAGGTTAGGTTCTGGACTTATACACGAACATCTCACACACTGATATGAACTCCCTCGTCCTCCTAGAGAATATAAACCAGTCATTAATACTTATAATGACTTCTTAAATTTCGTCTCAGCTCCTGTGAATTGTTCACTGCAGCCGTTAGCAGTGTCGCTGTCGGTTAAAGAGTTTGTAGAAACGGTTAAAAGGATCAAGCTAAATATAATAATCTGCTGATCTTTATTATTATTATTATTATTATTATTATTATTATTATTATTATTATTATTTCAGGTTGAAGTCCACGTACATGTCTGTGTGTCTTTCAGTACGGCAGAACTCTCCGTCTAACTTATTAATACACAGAAATCACATTCTGTAAGGTTGAGTATCTGACGCCTTGTTTACACTAAGTTGTACTTCTTTGGTGGTCAGACAAATACACTCCCTGTTCGGTAATCGGAGAGTGAATCACAGATGAGAAATGAAAAAAGTAGATGATTTTTTGTCTTAAAACAAGTCCAGCGTGTTAAAATTGACTTCAGTCCTGTTATTTCAGCCAAAGTGAAAATATGAACTAATCCCAGTAAAAATATTCAGTTTATCTTTTCTAATTAATATCTATTGCTGCATGTGTTTGTTAACATTAAAACAGTAGCGCATTAGTATCTTATTTTAAAGTAGATTATTAAATCCCACACATAACTGTTCATAACAACACTTTTACTCAACATTTAGATTTCACTCATGGTGCAGATTAAACTGCAGGCAGAGATCTAAGTACTGCAGAAGATTCAGTAAATTCTGTACAGACAGGTTTGCATGATGCTGTGTTATTCTGTGAGATTACTGGAAAGACTGGTTTTTGGTCCTCCAATGTATAAAACGTAAAGATATCATTCAAAGATTGAGTTCTGACCAACAGACAGGCAAAACCCTTCTTTTATTCATATACGACTAACAATTAATAGGAGATGTTTTCTTCATTGCAATAAACATATACATCAAGCTACTGTATTAATAACCTAAATAAGAACATTCCAAAAAGCACATTTTATTGGGCTTCAATAATTGGCATTATAAACTGAAAATAAAACATGGCTCATCTCATACAAATGTCCTGTTCCTCACAATGTTCACTTTACAAAGATTACACTATAGCTATTCTGATAATTCCATGATTGAGTGGTATGTTCAATTATTGTTACGGATCTCTGTACATTCTGAAACCAACACATCATTCCTTATCTTTTTTTTTTTTTTTAACTTGTGTTATGGTAGAATCTTTTTGGCAGCAACTTAAAAATTATTTTTATTTTATTCATGACTCTAATAATTTCCTGGTAAAGGACATAATAATCTTTTCCCATCACAGTAACAAGTTATTTAAATACATGGCCAAATTCTACATTAATATTTTTTTGTAAATTCTGTAAATCACTTGCTAAATTATCACATTTACATTATATGTAAAATCCCAAACTCTTACACTCGTTAACTCTAATAGAAAAACCACAAATCTTCTCTGTTATTGTCTCAACATTCAGATTTAATCAATGAAACACAATAATTTATTTTTGTTATTTATTTGCTTGTTGGTTTACTCTCTCTATTGTTATTATTTATGTACATATTTTTTCTTAAATTTCCTAAAACTGTATATCTTCTGTTTATTTTTTCTTCTGTTAATCTATGAATAGATAATTGTATAAATGGAGGTATAATAAGTTTTTACACCTGAATCTTGTTTGTTATACTTTTATTCTTTCAATATAGTAATTTTTGTTATTAAATAAAATCAGAATAGACTGATTTGGGTATAAAGACATTTTATCAGCAACAGAACAAAATGCAGCACACAGTTTAGTGTTTTTCATAACCACGGTGTCACGCTGCTGCAGGACATTAATCAACTCTGTGCTATAAGTGTGCGACTCCACTGCAGCTTACACGCTTTTATTTTTACTTTTATATTTCTGATCCATTTATAGTTACAGTTACTGTTACATGTTCACAGAAACTGAGAAACCACAAAGCAGTGTAAACTCCCCTGTGCTGAAACCTACAGCTTTAGCTACAACAGGTACACCAGACACACACACACACACACACACACACCTGACATTGGAGACTCCTTACACTAATGTTACATTATTTGTGATTCAACGGATTAGAACAAGAACAAAATTAAAATATATAAACCTACAATTTGCAGCTGCAGTTCAAGTCATGAAACGTCCAAGTGTGTGTGTGTGTGTGTGTGCTTAGGTTTACATAAAACACACAATGGACATGTTTAATATCTTACTCAGCTCGTTTTGTTCCCAGGCAGGTGTGAAGTGAACGTACAGAGTGAGCAGTTTGTCTGAATTTCTGCAGCCTGGGTAAAAAAAATCTGCAATAAGAAAGCTGGAATTTCTAAAAATGCTTTATCAGGATCTCACTCTCAGGCACACGCGCACACACACACACACACACACACACACACACACACTTCAGTGATTCTGTAAAAGTTCAGTAATTATTTATCTCCTCTTTGGTTTCCTACACATGAACATAAGAGTTAATATGTTTATTAAAGTTGGAATGTGTTGAGCGTGTGTGCTGAGTGTGTTTGTGTTCAGTGTAAACATTCTGAGAGAGAGAGGTCACATGATGCAGTAAACCAACTCTTCTCTCTTATTCTGCACCAGGGGCGGGGACGGTGGGCGTGGCAAGTGATCCCAGAGACTGTGGTACTCAGGTTTGGAACACAGCTGCAGTTTGTGTGTGTGTGTGTGTGTGTGTGTGTGTGTGTGTGTGTGTGTGTGTGTGTGGTTTAAGGTACAGATTCTCAAGCTGCCTTAAACGCTAGTTGAGATGTGTAATTTAAGCTCACTTCCTGTTCCTGTTGCATGCTGTTCCAATTCCCAGAATTCCCTGGCAACACACACACACACTGACAAATTTAGCTTTATTTAGAATGGATCAAGTGTGTGACTTTTTGGTGTGTGTGTGTGTGTGTGAGAGAGAGAGAGAGAGAGAGAGAGAGACAGAGAGTACCTGTCTGCGCGCTTTTAACAAAACTCAATTCAGCATCACATTACAAAAAGGCAGTCTCTTTCTTTCTCTCTCACACACACACGCACGCACACACAGATCGTAGTTCCGGTCAGTGAGCTTTTAGCGTAGCATAATGTGTGTATTGAGCCGCTACTAAAAGGCTTTATTAGCTCAGCAGATAACCAGAGGAGTGTGTGTTAAAAGCCTGCATCTCTCTTTCATGCTTTTTCTCTTTTCCTCTCTCTCTCTCTCTCTCTCTCTCTCACACACACACACACACACACACACAGCTTAATGCACACACAGCGGATGTTATCTGTCTGCCATTTATGGCTCTGATAGACAGAGGAAGGAGATGCGGAGACAGCAACTTGAGACACTGTCCGTGAGTGTGAGTGTGTATGTGTGTGATACAGAGAGAGAGATTAACCCACTTTAATGAGCCACTCTGTAAGAAGTTTTAGAGAGAGCTGATGTTTAGCAGCGTCGTCTCTTTAAGGGCTGAACACAGCTGCTGATTGGCTCTCTGGAGGTCGGCGTATCCCATGATGCACCTGTGTCATGACAATGTGAGAACTATCCAGAAGCTGAGACAAACCAGGGGGGTATTCCAGAAAGCAGGTTATGTGACATACCCGGGTAAGTTTAAGACTGTAAAAGTTTAAGTTAGTGGATATTCTCAACTTTCGGTTCCAAAAACGGAGGTAACTTTCTGGGTATGTTTGTAACCATAGCAACTTACTCTCTGAAGATAACCTGCTCGGTAGCAGGTTATGTTCCAGGGTAAGTTTGTTTCAGAGGTTTATTGAGCATGACGTGCGCTTTTAATGATGATCCTGTGGACGTGGAGGCACAAATTATACGAGTTTTTTTTTTTGCCGGGAGAGAGTTATAAGACCGCGTATTGATCTCTTTTAATTTCCTAATGATTATTTGAAAGAGTGTTATCAGTTTTCAAGGAAATTCGTTAATCGTCAATTTACTTAACACATCTCTTGAAACCGCATATTGCTAATGCTCAAAGTAATTAAACACATTGAGTATTGTTAACTTAAATAATTGCAATTAGGTCAAATTAATAGACCTTTTTGAGTATTCAGAACTTTTTGATATTTTAATGATAGTTTAATGATTTAATGATAGTTTAATGATAGTTTAATGATACTCATGATAGTAACAGTAACCGTCACCTTAAGATTCCACCAAGTAAAACTCTATAGGGCGCTGGTGGCTCAGTGGTAAGTGTTTCGCCTGCCACGTGAACGGCCCGCGTTCGATCCCCGGGTCGGCTTGTCTGATGTGGTGACAGCAGCAACTATTTATTTGATTTGCAACAAGTTCAACAAACTCAAAAAGTTCTGTTTAATTAAAATTGGAAACATCATCACTTAAAAAATGTATGTAACTTATTACAGTGTACGTAGAACTTCGTTTTTTTTTTTTTTTCATCATGGCATTTTTTGTACAATGTGGGTGATCCAGAGCACGTGGGAAAGGCAACTGTGTGTAGAGCCGTTCACACAGTACAGTATGTCTGGCACTTAAACACTTTCTACACACACTGTAAACCCGATTAAGTTGGCAAAACTAAAAAAAATTAGAGGTAATCAGTTACATAATTTTTTTAAGTAATGATGTTTCCAATTTTGAGTAAACTATAAATTTTTGAATTTGTTGAACTTGTTGCAAATCAAATAAATTGTTGTTGCAGCTGTTGGGAATCGAACCCGGGTCTTTCGCACAGCAGGCGAAACACTTACCACTGAGCCACCAGTGCTCTATAGACTTTAAGAAGGTGGAGTTTTAAGGTGACGTTTACTGTTACTTACGTACTTACGATTACTTAAAATATCAAAAGGTTCTGAATACTCAAAAAGGTCTATTAATTTTACCTAATTGCAATTATTTAAGTTAACAGTACTCAGTGTGTTTAATTACTTTGAGCCTTAGTGTCGATGTCAAATATGCTATTTAATACTCTCACGCATTTACTCTGTTCGTAATTTTTTTCCAAACCAACTCTCTTTCTTTAGCCGATGCAGCCGTGTTGCTTTTTTCATTATTATTGGCTTAAATTTGTCATGTGTCGCATCCTTCCACGACCTGTTTATTTATTTATCTTTTTCCCATGCTGTCACTTCTCTATGTGCTCATGTTTTCCCCTGTCCATCATGTATCTGTTCCCACGCCCCCGTTTCCTCCCCGTCTGCTCACCTGTTTGTCACGAGCCAGCCGAATCAGCCAAGCACATCCAGGTCATGATCTCAGCTAATTAATCCCATACACCTGCAACCTATTAACAATCTACCACGCCTTTAAAAAGAAGCTTAGAACTCCATTCAGTGCCAAAGTATCCTGCTTGCGTGCCTCTTGATCTGTCACTCGTGATTTTTCCAAGTTATTTCTGCTTCTGTGTATGACCCTGCCTGTTTTCCTGGATTTTGTCTCGTGCCTTGCCCTCTGGATTATTATCACTGCTTGGATTTGCTTCTGTGTATGAGCTTGCCTGCATTTGATTTCGGTACGTGCTTCCGGATTTGTCTTTTCTCACCGCTGGACAACTGTTACCGACCCTCCCTGTTCCTCCGACCTCGTTTAGTGCTATTCCCCGCAATCTCTGTGTGTGCATGCAGACTTTTGATCACTTCCTCGTATGTGGATATCGGACAGGAGTGTTTCGCCGTCACAAGCATTTCATTCCCTGCCGTATTTGTGCTCCTGCTGAGCCTGCACATTGAGACTTATTTGTGACTTTCGAACTAAAGCTTTCAGAAAGGCTTTCTGTCTGCAATTGGGTTCACTCCCATTCAGCCCCACCCCTGACACTGTTTTTCATCTCATCCACTGATTACTCCAGTGATTTAAGCACGCACTGCGCGCTGCTTAAATCGCTGGATTATTGAGTGTTTTTTGCCTTGATTCTCTCGCGTTTTGTTTCATCGCCATCACGTTGGCAAGTTTATTTTGATTTCCTCGGTTCTTCGTCTCTCGCCTCACGTTTTGGATTGTGTTCGCCTCGCTGCTTGATTTCCCGGCTTTGATCTCGCGCTTCCTTTGACCACGGCTCTCTGTTTTACGTTTTTTGAACTGTCGCTTCGCTGATTGATTTCCCGGTTTCCGATCTCGCGCTTCTCCCCTCCACTACGGCTCTCGTTTGCGATTTGGCTTTTTACGCTCCGCTGACTGATCCTCCGGCTTTTGACCCGTGCATCCACACTCCGACCACGCCCCCTCCGGTTAACGTTGCGGTTGCGATGGGTTCTTCGAGGGCCTGTCGGAGGCTCTTCAGGATGAGCTAGTTTCCCGGGACCTTCCCCCCTCACTCCAAGAGCTTATGGATCTGGCAGGCCGGGTGGACTCACGGCTGCGTCTCCGAATGTTAAACCCCAAGCGCATGCTCTCCTTACCAAGAGGAGGTGAACAGGAGAGACCTGTGCTACTAGACAGGACCCGCATAGCACCAGAGGAACGACAGCGCTGCCGAGTGGAGGGAGCCTGCTTTTACTGTGGAAAATTGGGCCATTTACTTAAGAGCTGCCCAGTAAAGAAGAGGGTCCCTCAAGTTCAGCTGGGAGCACTCTTGGCTTTAAGAAGACTTCCAGACCAACGCCGCCTGCTCCCCGTCTTCCTCATCCACAAACAACGGACACACCTAGTACAGGCTTTAATTGATTCAGGTTCAGACCACAATTTAATCAACGCAGCCTCAGCCAAGGCTTTAGGAATCCCCGCGCTGCCCTTGGAGACCCATCTTAAGGTCCAGGCTCTTGATGGAAGCCCCCTCCCATCCATCACCCACAGGACTCCGCTTTTGGACCTGAGAGTCTCTGGCAACCACTTTGAGCGGACCTCACTATTTATCATGGAGGGGTCTCATGCCATGGTCGTCTTGGGCCTGCCCTGGTTAACCCGCCATAACCCACAGATCGACTGGACCAGGAACTCTATTTTAGCCTGGGGTGCATCATGCTCCAAGACCTGCTTATGAGCTGCTGCCACGCCATGTCCCAGTCCTACATCCGAGAAGGAACCACCAGATCTCACTAATGTTCCTTCAGAGTACCACAATCTCAGGGTGGTATTCAGCAAGTCTCGCGCCATCTCTCTTCCCCCCCACGACCTTATGACTGCTCCATTGATCTGCTCCCAGGCACCACCCCACCTAAGGGCCGTCTCTATTCCCTATCACCCAAGGAACACGAAGCAATGGACCAATACATCACAGAGTCCCTCGCGGCAGGGATCATCCGCCCTTCCTCCTCCCCTGCGGGGGCTGGCTTCTTCTTCGTGGGTAAAAAAGATGGGTCCCTTCGTCCCTGTTTCGATTATCGAGGTCTGAATGACATCACAATTAAAAACCGATACCCTCTTCCGTTGATGTCCAGCGCATTTGAACTCCTCCAGGGTGCAGAGATCTTCTCCAAACTGGATTTGAGAAACGCATACCACCTCGTCCGCATTCGAGAAGGAGACGAGTGGAAGACCGCCTTCAACACCCAACAGGACATTATGAGTACCTAGTAGTCCCTTTTGGCCTGACAAATGCACCGGCCGTCTTCCAAGCTCTTATCAATGATGTACTCAGGGACTTCCTTAACGTATCAGTCTTTGTCTTTGACATTCTGATTTTTTCACGAGACCTGGAGGAACACCAACACCATGTTCACCAAGTACTTCAGCGGCTCCTAGAGAACAACCTGTTTGTTAAGGCAGAGAAATGCGAATTTCACGTCACGTCGACCACGTTTCTCAGGTTTGTCATTGGCCCTGTAAGCATCAAGATGGAGCCAGCCAAGCTCCAAGCAGTGGCGAATTGGCCCACACCCACGTCACGGCAGGAGCTCCAGAGGTTCCTGGGCTTCGCAAATTTCTACCGGCGATTCATTCGAGGCTACAGCTCCATCGCTGCCCCACTCACAGCCCTGACCTCGCCCAAAATCCGATTCAACTAGAATCAGGAATCTGAAGCGGCCTTCTCCGAGCTCAAGAGACGATTCACGTCTGCTCCTATCCTCACCATCCCAGATCCTTCACGACAGTTTATTGTGGAGGTTGACGCTTCCAGCACAGGGGTAGGGGGCGTGCTTTCCCAGAGGTCTGGACAGAACAATAAGCTGCACCCCTGCTCCTTCTTTTCACATCATTTAACTCCTGCTGAAACAAACTATGGCATCGGCGATCGAGAGCTCTTAGCCATCAAGTTGGCCCTGGAGGAGTGGAGACATTGGTTAGAGGGATCAGAGGTCCCGTTTCTGGTCTAGACTGATCACAAGAACCTGGAGTACCTACAGAACGCCAAGAGGCTAAACCCACGTCAGGCTCGGTGGTCACTTTTCTTCGCCAGGTTCAACTTTGTCCTCTCCTATCGTCCTGGGTCCAAAAACTCCAAGCCAGACGCGCTCTCCAGGCAGTTCACGCCCAAACCAGACTCCATTGCCTGTGACACTATCCTCCCTTCTCCCTGCTTGCTTGCAGCAGCTGAATTAGACATAGAAACCAAGGTCAAGCAGGCCCAGTCTCACGAACCAGGGCCCAGTAATTTACCCCCCAATTGTCTCTTTGTTCCCTACTCCCTACGCTCTCAGGTCCTGGAATGGGGCCACAGCTCTAAGCTCTCCTGCTACCCTGGGTCGGCCCGAACCCTGTCCCAAGTCCAGCAACGTTTTTGGTGGCCATCATTAAAGAAGGACGTCTCCAGCTTTGTGGCAGCATGTGACATTTGCATACGGAATAAGCACGTCAATACAGCCCCTGCAGGCCTGCTCAGACCCTTACCAATCCCACATCGGCCCTGGTCTGACATCGCACTGGACTTCGTCACAGGGTTACCCTCTTCGAAAGGCCATACCTGCATCATGACGGTGGTAGATCGGTTTTCCAAGGCAGCTCACTTCATCCCTCTGCCTAAGCTCCCTTCTGCCAAAGAGACTGCGGAACTCATGATTCTTCATGTTTTTAAGCTTCATGGCCTCCCCAAGGATATCGTCTCAGACCGCGGCCCGCAATTTACGTCACAATTCTGGAAGGCATTCTGTAAGCTTATCGGAGCCACACCCAGTCTGTCCTCCGGTTTTCACCCACAGTCCAATGGTCAGACCGAGAGGAAGAATCAATCCCTCGAGGTCGCCCTCAGATGCATGACCTCTCGGGAAGCCACCTCTTGGAGTAAGTTTCTACCCTGGGTCGAATATGCTCATAACTCCCAAGTCTCATCTTCTACCGGATTGTCTCCTTTCCAGTGCTGCCTGGGGTACCCTTGTTTCCTTCTCAGGAGGAAGAGGTCAGCATCCCGTCTGCACAAGCCTTCATCCGGCGTTGCAAGAGAACCTGGTCTCGAGCCAGAAAAACGCTACTATGACTAGGCAGAGCCTACAAGAAGCAGGCAGATCGTAGGCACTCTCAGGCCCCCAAGTACAGGATAGGGCAGAGAGTCATGCTGTTTACCAGAGACCTCCCTCTAAAGACCCTCTCCCGCAAACTTTCCCCTCGTTATGTCGGTCCCTTCACCATTACCAATATTATCAACACCTGTGCAGTCAAGCTCTTGCTCCCATCAACCATGCGACGAATCAACCTGACCTTTCACGTGTCCCAACTACGCCCTCTCGCTTTAAGCCCATTAAGCCCATTTTGGCTTTTTACGCTCCGCTGACTGATCCTCTGGCTTTTGACCCGTGCATCCACACTCCGACCACGCCCCCCTCCGATTAACGTTGCAGTCATTCATCTGCGCTTGGATTCGTCTCGCTTCACGTCACCCGTGACAAAATTCTTCATATGCTGCATTTAAGCCTCCAACTCCGCCTCTGTGAAGTATGCCACTCTCTTTTTTTCACTTTGATTTTCCATTTTGACTCGTGAAATCGGTGATCCATTGAAAATGTCTTCATGTATGCACAGTGCACGCGCATTAACTCTGGGTAACCAGTAGGAGGTTGATTAAACTTACTCTTCTCAGGGGTTTTGGAACCGACATACTCATGGTATGAGGGTTTGGAGTAAATCAACCCTGAGGTTAAGTTTTACCAAATGGTAAGTTAACCCAGCTTTCTGGAATACCCCCCTGAATTTCAATATAAACACAGACAAATATAGATCACCAAATACTGCATCACTCACTGAGACCTGTACTGTAAATAAATAAAAGATAAGTTGTCCCACTGGTCCATTAAGGCCATGGATTAAAAAATGGGTGGGGCTTAAATGCTCCTCCCTTCTCTCTGTCTCTCACACACACACACACTCACACAAAATGAAATGATCATAAACAGAAATGTTACAGTGCAGGTATTGTAACAAACTACAGGAATTGCATAGCACAATGGAGGTCAAAGGTCAAACATCACACTCTACTCCTCCATCAGTGTCCTCCATCAGCTCAGCTTTAATCTTCACTTCTCCTTCCTTTACCGGGTCCTGAAAACACACACACACACACACACACACACACACACACATAAGTGTTAATTGTCTCAATACCTTAATTAAGACCGGCATCTGAGCTGTATTCTGATCCTACAGCAGTTTTCTAGACTGTGTGTGTGTGTGTGTGTGTGTGTACCTTGAATTTCATGGAGCTGGTCCGTACAGTATTTCTCCCAGGTGCTCTCAGATGGTGGTCCAGGTGACCCTGTTGTCGCCCATAGACCAGCAGACCAGCCAGTTAGTAAACCCCCCAACCAGCGAGTTAACCACCCAACCAACCAACCCTCAATCCAGCCACTAACCATCCACAACACCCCAAGACTGCAATTCTCATAGAATCCAATGGCAAATTTTTAAATCACAGAAAGCTGTTCCCCACACACAGAGTCGCAAAGTTCTGGTGTCCCACCACTGACAGTGCACTCAGGCTACTCTGCCAATCCAAACTTCAAACACCCCAAAATATAGTGATTCACACTGGCACGAATGATTTGCACTCCAAAGGAGAGAAAGTAGCAGACTTAATGACAAAGATGGCTGAAAAAGCTCATATGGTGTTTTCACCACCCAATATAACCATCTCAATAGTTTTACCTAGAAGAAACTACTCCTGGAAATTCATCAAGAAACTCAATGAAAATATAACCAAAGAATGCTCCATCGTCCCCAACACCATTATTGCACAGCATCCAACCATAACAGATGAACACCTATTTGACCATGTGCACCTACACCAGGACGGAATCAGACTCTTCGCCAAAAATCTAAAGGGTGCTACACTCAAGAGAAACCAAAACAATCCAAAGCTCAGCAGATCTAAACACTCCCAAAGCCAAAGACCACCTACTAACAACCACAAACCCCACCAACCACTTGAACATATGAGATATGACCTACAACAGAAAATATTAGATATGACCTATGAGATATGACTTGAGATATGACCTACAACACATACCATCTGAAAGCCCAACACAACAGAGCCATCGTCAACAACTCAAAGTTCATCAAATCCCACACCAGCGAAGCACAGACTGCAAGAACCGAACACAGACCAACACAGGGGCAGGATCCCCGCTTCAGCAACACCCTGTGGCAGAAGGCACCTTATAATGAAGCTCACCCTCTTCTACCCTTGCAGCACCTCTCATATGCTGATAAAGTTCAATGTAAAAAACACCCAAACTCCACAGAAATTGGAGAGGTCCGACATCTACTCCAACTAATTTGTAACAAATCCTCTGTATATGTTCATTAATACAATAAGATTTCTATAATAGTAATGTTGTTCCAGAATTACAAATCTTAAATACTCCAATTCCTCTCTTTCGTCTCTACTATGACTAACTAAGTTTAAAAATAAATAAATAAATAAATCACTCTCTATAAGTTCATGGAATGTTCAGGGTTTATGTTCTTCCATTCTGGGAGATAAAACCCTAAATGCAGAGTTTTTAAAAAACGCACACCATGACATTTTGATATTGTTGGAGACATGGTGCCGTTCGGACACAGAAACTCATTGTCCCTCAGGCTATCGAGAAATTGTACTACCATCCTTCAAAAGATCCAACATAAAACATGGTAGAGTCTCTGGTGGAATCATAATTTGGTATAAAGATGATCTAACATCTTACCTGTCTGTTGTAAAAAGTGAGCTCACAAATATTTGGCTTCAGCTCAGACGAGGTGTAGTGATCAATGAGAAAAGTCAGTTTATCTGTGCAGTCTATACTCCACCTGCAGAGTCCCCTTACTACAGTGAAGACTTTTTCCACAACCTCAACACAGAAACATGCCATTTTCAGGCTCAGGGAAATGTATTGCTGTGTGGAGACTTCAACGCCAGGACAGGTTTGGCAAGTGACACCACGGATCTTCACCAAAAAGAAAATATATTTAACACACTTCCCAATTTAACCCCTACAACAAAAGAAAGAGTCAACCCAGATCCTGTAGTAAATCAGAATGGTAGGGAGTTAGTGCAGCTCTGTCGAGGCCTGGGCCTGTACATGCTTAACGGTCGGATCCGAGGAGACTCTGGTTCACCTACTACTCAGCTCTTGGGTTGAGTGTAGTCGACTACGCTGTCACTGACATGGACCCCTCCTGCATAAGTGCCTTCACTGTCAGACCACAGCTACCCTTATCAGACCACTGCCAAATTAATGTGTTCCTAAAAAGAATCCAGCAGCCAATTAACACAAGAGAAAACTACAAACTACTGAACCTTAATCACTGCTATAAATAGAGCCCTAACAGTGTGTCTGAACTTTCTAACGCAATGAGTTCTATAGACGTTACTAATCTCATTAACGCCTTTCTAACAACCGAGTTCCAACCCAATCAAACCAGTGTAAACCTTGCAGCAGAGCAAATAAATACAATTTACCACATATCAGCAGCTAAAGCTAACCTGTGTAAAACAAACAAACACCATAAACAAAGATCCAACACTGAAAAATGGTTTGACGAGGAGTGTGAGTCTGCAAGAAAACAGCTCAGACAGTTATCCAACCAAAAACACAAACTACCACAAAACACTGAACTCAGAGAAAAATTCTGTGAAACACTGAAGAACTATAAACAGATACTTTATAAGAAAAGACAACAGCACTACCATCAGACACTAAGAGAAATTGAAAAATCCATTAATGAAAACCAGTTCTGGGAAAAATGGAACAGCCTAAACCTGACACACACGCAGGACACATCAATAAAAGATCCAAAAATATGGACAACTTATTTTGAATCACTTTTAAAAAAAATCTCCCCATAAAATCTTACAACAAATCAAAAAGTAATCCAGAATAAACTAGAAAATTTAGAAACCATCATAAAAAATAACCAAAACCCACTTGATAACCAAATTACACTAGAGGAACTGGCTGACGCACTGAAAAACCTTAAAGTCAGGAAAGCATATGGTCCAGACAGCATCAGGACAGAGATGCTTAAACACAGCACTCCTGTAATGAAGAGTGCTGTTTTGAGACTCTTCAACCTGGTTCTTCAAGTGGACTGTTTTCCTGACAACTGGACCCGGGGGCTTATATCCCCATTTCATAAGAGTGGAGATAAATTAGACCCTAACAACTACCGGGGCATCTGTATAAGCAGTAATCTGGGGAAGGCGTTCTGCTGTATCATCAACGCCCGGATCCAGGCCTTCCATTACCGAGCCCAGCGTCCTGAGTAAGAGTCAGATTGGCTTTTTACCAAACCATTGCACCACTGATCATATTTACACCCTGCACACGCTAATCAACCAACATGTTCACCAAAAAAGCAATACCAAAATTTTTGTAAAGTTTTGTAGACTTTAAAAAAGCATTTGATTCGATTTGGCACACAGGATTATTTTATGAGGTTTTAAAAAGTGGTGTAGGGGGTGAAGTATATGACATCATCAAGTCCATCTATTTGAACAACAAATGCAGCATAAATCTCGGCAACAAAAGGACAGAATACTTCACTCAAGGGCGTGGGGTGAGACAGGGCTGTAGCTTGAGTCCAACTTGGTTCAATATTTACATTAATGAGTTAGCGGTGTTACTGGAACAATCTGCAGCTCCTGAACTCACCCTAAACAATACAGAAGTCAAATTTTTACTCTACGCAGACGACCTGGTGCTGCTGTCTCCCACTGAACATGGCCTACAGCGGCTGGAGCTGTACTGTCAGAACTGGGCCCTGACATTCAATCTGGCCAAAACCAAAATTGTCATCTTTAAAAAAAAGGCCAGAACTCATGGGAAACCATGGGAAACTCCGCCCTAGAGCACGCATTACACTATGACTACCTAATCAGCGCCTCCGGAGGCTTTGATCTGGGATTGAATGCACTGAAAGAAAAAGCACGAAGAGCTCTATATGCAATCAAGAAAAGCTTCTACAGAATACACAATTAGAATCTGGTGTAAAATCTTTGATAGCATCATTGCGCCTATTGCGCTGTATGGATGTGAGGTTTGGGGTCCACTCAGTCGACACTACTACACTCGCTGGGACAAACATTCCACAGAGTCCCTGCATGCAGAGTTCTGTAGAAATCTCAAAGTTCAGAGAAAAGCACGAACCAATGCATGCAGGGCAGAATTAGGCAGATTCCCGCTGATTATAGCCGTACAAAAGAGAGCAGTAAAATTCTATAAACATCTTAAACTACAGGTAAGTAATGAAAACACCCTGCGGTATGAAGCACTGAGAACCCAAGAGCTCGGCCCTAAACCCAGTCCCCTCTGTCAGCTGGTCCTAAGACTCACTAACAAACTAACCCCTAACACACTGCAGTCTCAGAGCAGCACTGCTCACTACAGTCTCATCAGAATCAGACAAATAACTGATCAGATGAGGAGAGAGTATCTGGAGCACTGGGACAGTCAGACCCAAACCCAATCCAGACTGCATTGCTATCGGGCCCTAAAGAGAGAGTATGAATTGGCAGAGTATCTCTTCATCGTCAGAGATATAAAGCAGAGACAGATCCTGACCAGGTACAGGCTGAGTGAGCACCGTCTGGCTGTGGAGACGAGCAGACACAGGAGAATCTGGCTGCCCAGAGAGCAGAGACTGTGTGATCAGTGTACGAGCGGTGAGGTCGAGACAGAGATGCACTTCCTTCTTTATTGCCAAAAATATCAACATATAAGGAACACCTTCACTGAGATCATTATCACTTATAAAATCCCAAATTTTTCCAAATTAACAGAAGGTGAAAAAAATAGAATAATTTTAGGAGAAGGTCGTACTGCTCCCCTCGCTGCAAAATATGTGTCTGAGTGTGAGAGCCTGAGAGACAGTGAGACACAGCGTAATCTGAATGTTCCTAACAAAAATAAGTGAATAAATAAATAAAATTATATCACTACTGTTCAGATAGATGTAATTGTGATTAATATTGATGCTCAATATATATATATATTGTTGTTTATTTATTATTAATAATATTTCATTTAATTTTATTATTTCTATTTTATTTATATTTACTTATTTGTTCATATATATTTTTTCTGGGGGGGGGGAGTTCGTGTGTGTCTACTTAACATGATATTCTTTCATATCTAATATGTTTATAAGTTTATATAGCTTTATAAAGTAAGAATGATATTATTTATAATATAATGTATCCTCGGGTTCTAACCCCCCCCCCCTGCTGGTAAACAGGTGTATTTACACTTCGACGATACTCACACTAGTGATGGGAAGACTGGATCATTTTAGTGACTCGGTTCTTTGACTCTCATCCATCAAACTGAACGAATCTTTTTTGAGTCATTTAGTTAATTTCGTTCTCTTGATCAGAAATAGCAGGTGAAAACCTGGCCAGCAGGAGCCATCTCTGCTGTTCAGGACTGTTCCGAGAACACTGACTGGAACATGTTTAGAGAGGCTGTGACTTACTTCAGTGACTTGGAGGAGTACACATGATCAGTGACCAGCTACATCAACAAGTGCACAGATGACGTCACTGTCTCCAAGAACATCATCTCACGACCCAACCAGAAACCGTGGATTACTGCGGAGGTGCGTGCACTTCTGAGGACCCGAGACTCTGCCTTCAGAGCGGGGGACTGTTAGGAATCAGAGGTCGTGATGGATCCAAGTGCAGGGGAGGAACTCCTTGGGATTGGTTATATTGTGTAATAGTTGATGTGGAGTTGGAAGAGAGTTTGGCAGGGGTGTTTTTATAAACGTGCTTGTTGCTGTAGGAATTGCTGCTCAATGTCGGGAAGCTGCGTGTGCTGAGTGAGTCGGCGTGAGAGCTCTGTGTGCAGCGCGAGCCTGGGAGGAATGCGGAAGCACCGCGAGCCGGTGAGACAGCCTTGTGTGAAGCGCGCTTCGGGCAGGAATGCGGAAGCACCGTGATCCGGCGAGAGAGTCTTGTGTGTAGCACGCTTCGTGCAGGAATGCGGAAGCACCGTGATCCGGCGAGAGAGCCTTGTGTGTTAGCACGCTTCGTCCAGGAATGCGGAAGCGCCAGGAGCCGGCGAGAGCGCGATCTTCATGATGACGGCGACGAGCGCGCGGAGAAGTCGTGCAGGTTGGTGTCTGTTTTGCAGAGCTTAATCGTGGTCGATGGGTGAGCAGGGTTCAAAACCAGAGAGACAATGAGAAAATCCGTGATCCAAGTTCGTAGTCGTCAAAACAGGTCCGTTGGTCGATAATACAAAAAGTCCGTGAGCGTGGAAATCCAAAACGAGAAGCGAGAGCGTGGTCGGGAAAAACAAAGCGTGGTCGGTAACAGGGAAGCAAGGTCTAGGAAAACGCTGGAAAATCGGGCTATGGAAGGCATTCAATAATCTGGCGACAAGGTGGTGTCAGCGTGTGGTTTAAATAGGTAAGGGAGATGATTAATGATGGAACACAGGTGTGTGGAGAGCGGAGGATGAGGCGGTGAGACATAAGGGAACATGGAGCAGGAGTGCTTAAGTGATTAAGACAGAGCTGTGGCTTGGCGGGTCGCGACAGTACCCCCTCCCCTATGAACGCCACCTGGCGTTCTAGCAGGTGCCTCAGGGTGGAGTCTGTGAAAGTCAGTAATAAGGGAGCGATCTAGGATGAACCTGGCTGGCACCCAACTTCTCCCCTCAGGGCCATAGCCCTCCCAGTCCACCAGGTACTGGAGACCACGTCCACGGCGGCGAGACTTAAGGAGTCTGCGGACTGTGAAGGCTTCACCCCCATCTATGAATCGAGGAGGAGGGGGGGGGTTGGATGGGTGGGGATAGTGGACAGGAGACCAATCTGCGAATCTGTGAGACATGAAATGTGGGGTTGATTCGGCGCATGGATAAAGGTAAGGCCAACTGGACAGAACATGGGTTGCTAACATGAGTGATCGTGAATGGACCGATGAACCTTGGTGAGAGTTTCCTAAAGGTGGTCTTGAGAGGAAGGTCACGAGTTGATAACATAACCCTTTGGCCGATGTGATATCTGGGAGCTGGTAAGCGGTGGCGGTTAGCCTGACGCTGGAAGGAGCTGACGGTGCGTTGCAATTGGATACGAGCCCGCTGCCACGTTCTTCTGCAGCGGCAGACGAAGGCTTGGGCAGAGGGGACTGAAGCTTCCTCTTCCTGGGGGGAAAATAATGGTGGCCTGGTTCCTGTTCGAGAGACTGTTGGACCAGATTTTCCACATCTAACCGTGTAATAGCCACAAGGCATGGAGGGGGGAGGATGGTTTCCATCGTGGGGGTGCGTTTGGAGGTGGAGAATTGCCTGGAAAGGGCGTCAGGTTTGACATTCTTAGATCCTGGCCGATATGCTAATGTGAAGTGAAAGCGTGTGAAGAAGAGTGACCACCGCGCCTGGCGAGAATTAAGTTTTTTAGCCGTCCTTTAGTACTCGAGATTCTTGTGATCCGTCCATACCAGAAAAGACTGTTCTGCTCCCTCCAGCCAGTGTCTCCACTCCTCGAGTGCCAGTTTGACTGCCAATAGTTCTCGGTCCCCAATGTCATAATTTCGTTCAGGGGGTGTGAGCTGGCGGGAAAAGAAGGAGCAAGGATGAAGCTTGTTGTCCTTGGGCGATCTTTGCGAAAGAATGGCCCCTACACCCGTCTCTGAAGCATCCACTTCTACGACAAACTGAAGGGAGGGGTCGGGGAAAGTGAGAATGGGTGCTGTGGTAAATCGACGCTTGAGGTCCTCGAAGGCGCTGTTTGCCAGGGGGCTCCAACGGAACGGGGTCTTGGTCGAGGTGAGTGATGTGAGTGGGGTAGCCACCATACTGTAATTCTTAATGAATCGGCGATAGAAGTTGGCAAATCCCAGGAAGCGTTGTAGTTCACGCCTGGATGATGGTTGTGGCCAGTCAGTGACCGCCTTCACTTTAGTTGGGTCCATTTGGATGCCGGACGGTGAGATGACGTAGCCTAGGAAGGAGGTGGAAGAGCAGTGAAATTCACATTTTTCAGCCTTGACATACAACTTGTTCTCCAGCAGGCGTTGCAGGACTTGGCAAACGTGGAGCTTATGTTCCTTTTCAGAGCGTGAGAAGATCAAGATGTCGTCTAGGTATGCAAACACGAATACGTTGAGAAAGTCTCTGAGGACATCGTTGATGAGTGCCTGGAAAACTGCTGGGGCATTAGTTAGACCGAATGGAACAACCAAGTACTCATAATGACCAGTGGGGGTATTGAAGGCGGTCTTCCACTCGTCACCCTCCCTTATTCTGACCAGATGGTAGGCGTTTCTTAGGTCAAGTTTGGTGAACATACGGGCATCCTGGAGCATTTCAAAGGCAGATGACATCAGTGGAAGTTGGTAGCGATTTTTGACCGTGATCTCGTTTAATCCCCTGTAGTCAATGCAGGGTCTGACGGACTTGTCTTTTTTCTCCACAAAAAAGAATCCTGCCCCTGCAGGTGAGGAGGATGGGCGAATTATCCCTGCTGCAAGTGACTCGTTAATATATTGTTCCATAGCCTCTCTCTCAGGGCGGGAGAGAGAGTATAGTCGACCCTTGGGAGGGGACGTGTCAGGGAGAAGATCAATAGCGCAATCATAGGGACGATGAGGTGGTAGCGAGACGGCCCGTGCTTTGCTAAAAACCTGTCGAAGATCATGTTAATCGGTAGGCACCTCTGCCAGATTAGGGATCTCCTCCTGGAAGGAGGGCAAGGTTCGCCCAGTGGTGGCAGCACGTAGGCATGACGAGAGGCAGGTGGGGCTCCAACCCAGGATGCTTTGTTTCAGCCAATCTATGTGGGGGTTATGCAACCTTAGCCAGGGGAGGCCCAACACAATGGGTGCGTGAGCGTTCTGGACAGTGAGAAAAGTGATGGTCTCAATGTGAGAGAGAACTGTAATGTAACGGGAGAGGTGCGATGCGTGATAGGGGCGAGTCTACTGCCATCAAGAGCCTGAACTATGAGTGGTTGGGATAAGGGAGTGAGTGGGATTTTGAATAGAGAAGCAGAAGAGGTGGAAATTAGATTTTGGTCGGCCCCGGAATCTACTAAAGCGTGGGTGATGTAAGAACGGTTGTCAAGGGTCAGGGTAACAGGAAAACATGAGCGCTGGTCTGGGGAAAGAGTAGAATTGGGGCCCCCCTGTACCCCCAGAACTACTGGGAGGCCCGGCCTTTTAGTGGACAGGAGCGCACAACATGGCCCGACTGGCCGCAGTAAAAGCAGGCCCCATCATCCCTCCGGCGTTGACGCTCCCTTGGCGAAATATGTGCCCGGCCAATCTGCATGGGTTCAGGTAGTGATTCGGGAGTGGTAAATGAGGGAGCTGGGGTATGAACGTTACCAAGGGGTCGGCGCGCCTCATGGCGGGAACGTTTACGGGCATCAATACGTGTAGCTAGATCAATGAGACCCTGTAGGTCTGATGGAAGCTCTCGGGCCGCGAGTTCATCCTTGATAGAATCCGAGAGTCCATTGTAGAAGCAGTCAAAAAGAGCCCTTTCGTCCCAGTCACAGGAGGGCGCCAGTGTTCGAAAGTCGATGGCATAATCGGAGACGGAACTAGATCCCTGGCGTAGCTGAAGTAGTTGTCCTGCCGCCTGGTGTCCTGTGAATGAGCGGTCGAAAACCCTCCTCATCTCATCAGTGAATGTCCTGTATGTGAAGCAGCAAGGGACCTGGGCATCCCATAGCGCTGTTCCCCACTCCCTGGCTTTTCCTGAGAGTAGCGTGATTATGTAAGCCACCTTGGATCGTTCAGTGGGAAATGACGCCGCCTGCAGTTCAAGAACGAGGGAACACTGTGATAAGAATGATCGACAGGTAGACGGATCACCATCATAAGTGGGTGGGGCAGGGAGGCATGGTTCATGACCGGTGGCCTGTAATGGGAGAGGAGGCTGTGCAATCGGTGCCGGGGGCAGTCGTGTCTGCTGTAGCTGGGTAGTAAGTGATGTTAATGTTTCCGTGATACTTTGGAGTGTTGAGGTGATCTGCGTGATCTCTTGTTGATGAGTACCTAGGAGGGCTCCCTGGCTCTCTAGGGCCCCCCTCAGACGAGCTGCCTCTGCTGGATCCATTTCTTTGGCCAGATTATACTGTTAGGAATCAGAGGTCGTGATGGATCCAAGTGCAGGGGAGGAACTCCTTGGGATTGGTTATATTGTGTAATAGTTGATGTGGAGTTGGAAGAGAGTTTGGCAGGGGTGTTTTTATAAACGTGCTTGTTGCTGTAGGAATTGCTGCTCAATGTCGGGAAGCTGCGTGTGCTGAGTGAGTCGGCGTGAGAGCTCTGTGTGCAGCGCGAGCCTGGGAGGAATGCGGAAGCACCGCGAGCCGGTGAGACAGCCTTGTGTGTAGCGCGCTTCGAGCAGGAATGCGGAAGCACCGTGATCCGGCGAGAGAGTCTTGTGTGTAGCACGCTACGTGCAGGAATGCGGAAGCACCGTGATCTGGCGAGAAAGCCTTGTGTGTTAGCACGCTTCGTGCAGGAATGCGGAAGCGCCAGGAGCCGGCGAGAGCGCGATCTTCGCGATGACGGCGACGAGCGCGCGGAGAAGTCGTGCAGGTTGGTGGCTGTTTTGCAGAGCTTAAACGTGGTCGATGGGTGAGCAGGGTTCAAAACCAGAGAGACAATGAGAAAATCCGTGATCCAAGTTCGTAGTCGTCAAAACAGGTCCGTTGGTCGATAATACAAAAAGTCGGTGAGCGTGGAAATCCAAAACGAGAAGCGAGAGCGTGGTCGGGAAAAACAAAGCGTGGTCGGTAACAGGGAAGCAAGGTCTAGGAAAACGCTGGAAAATCGGGCTATGGAAGGCACTCAATAATCTGGCGACAAGGTGGTGTCAGCGTGTGGTTTAAATAGGTAAGGGAGATGATTAGTGATGGAACACAGGTGTGTGGAGAGCGGAGGATGAGGCGGTGAGACATAAGGGGCGGTAGGGAACATGGAGCAGGAGTGCTTAAGTGATTAAGACAGAGCTGTGGCTTGGCGGGTCGTGACAGGGACAAGGTGGCCCTAAGAACAGCAAGGGCCAAACTGTCCCGGGCCATCAGAGAGGTGAAGCGCGCACATGCCCAGAGAATCCACAATCACTTCAGGGATAGCGGCGACACACGGCGCATGTGGCAAGGCATACAAGCCATCACTCACTACAGGACTTCATCATCATCCTGTGACAGTGACGGCTCCCTTCCAAATGCGCTGAACAGCTTCTACAGTCGGTTCGACATGCAGAACGACGTGACGGCAAGGAAGACCACCTCTCCTCTGAACGACCAGGTGCTGTGTCTCACAACGGCTGATGTGAGGAAAACTCTATGCAGAGTCAACTGCTGCTGGACCAGACAACATACCAGGCAGAGTGTTCAGAGAACGTGCAGAACAGCTGGCAGATGTTCTCACCGACATCTTCAACATCTCTCTGAGCAGCGCCGTTGTTCCCACATGCTTCAAGTCTTCCAAGAAGAAGTGCCGAAGAAGTCTTCTGTGTCGCCATCTCCACCACACTCCACCTGGCACTGACACATCTCAAAAAGAAGGACACCTACATTAGCATTCAATACAATCATCCCCTAGCACCTGATCGGGAAGCTGAGCTTGTTGGGCCTGAACACCTCCCTCTGTAACTGGATCCTGGACTTTCTGACCGAAAGACCTCAGGCAGTGCGGATCGGGAACTGCACCTCCAGCACCACCACACTGAGCACTGGGGCCCCCCAGAGCTGCGTGCTTAGTCCCCTGCTGTTCACGCTGCTGACTCATGATTGTGTAGCGACACACAGCTCCAATCATATCATCAAGTTTGCCGATGACACGACTGTGGTGGGTCTCATCAGCAAGAACGACGAGTCAGCGTACAGAGAGGAAGTGCAGAGGCTAACGGACTGGTGTAAAGACAACAACCTGTCTCTGAACGTCGATAAGACAAAAGAGATGGTTGTCGACTTCAGGAGGACATGGAGCGACCACTGTCCACTTAGCATCGACGGCTCTTCTGTGGAGATCGTCAAGAGTTCAAAATTCCTGGGTGTCCACCTGGAGGAGAACCTCACCTGGTCCCTTAACACCAGCTCTCTGCACAAGAAAACCCAACAATGTCTTTTCTTCTTGAGAAGGCTGAGAAAGGCACAGCTTCCACCACCAATTCTCACCACCTTCTATAGAGAAACTATCGAGAGCATCCTGAGCAGCTGCATCACTGTCTGGTTTAGAAAGTTTACCATATCAGACCGCAAGACTCTACAGCGGATAGTGAGGACAGCTGAGAAGATCATCAGGGTCTCTCTTCCCGCTATCGAAGACATATACATCACACGCTCCATCCGCAAGCCACCAGCATTGTGGCTGACCGGACACACCCCTCACACACACTCTTCACCTACCTACCATCTGGAAAAAGGTACCGAAGCATTCGGGCACTCACATCCAGACTATGTAACAGTTTTTACCCGCAAACCATCCATCTCCTCAAAACAAACGGACTGGACTGATAAACATACACACACACACACACACACACACACACACACAAATCTCTCAGACAAACTAAATAACATCCGGACTGAACTGATAACACACACACATGCACAATCACACTGATCTACAACCATCTTAATTTGTTCATACCCACCTACCTGTGCTCCTACCAGTGCTGCTCTTTGCAATTTTTGCACAATATTTATTTCACTCGCTATTTGCACACTATATTTTTATCACAATGTCAATTGTTTACTGCTGCTCTTCCCACTACCTCAACTCATACTTCCAAAAAAAATATATATTGTAACGTCTTATTGTTGTGCTTGTCATGTAGCTCTTTGTTTGCACATTTGCACGTGCACTTTGTAGTCTATTGTGTATTTTTGTATAGATTTTGTTTAGAATTTGTTTAGAATTTGTATAGATAGTTTTTTTAAGTTAACTTAAAAATGTAAAAATGTAAATCTGTCATATCTGAGCCAGTCAGCTAATTAGATTTCTTAGTTAGCTAGCTGGTTTCGGTAAAATGTGTTGTTAATTTATGTTGTGTTGTTAATTTATGTTGTTGTATGTATGTACTGTAGCACCTTGGTCCTGGAGGAAAGTTGTTTCATTTCACTTTGTACTAACTGTATATGGTTGGAATGACAATAAAAGCCTACTTGACTTGCCTGGACTTGACTTGAAATAAAATAAAATGTTACATTTTCAATAAACAGACCCGCAACACGTCTACGTACACACATTTTGGCTATAGTTCCAGTAATGAAAATATTATAATGCAGCTAAGGACATTCAGCCAGACATTTCTCTGAGAGCCTTCGCCCACCAGGAGGTGGAGTCAGCCATCATGTTCACATTGTAGCCCACACACTCACACACACATATGCACCCACCTATATATACAGCACACACACATGCATGCACACACATAAAGGGTAGAAAGGTGATGACGTCATTAAAGGAGCTCGAGTCAATCACATGCAGGCTGGTAGAGCTGGTATACACTCCTGTGTGTGCACACGGCTAAACAACTAGCAGAAAAAAACACAGATTTGTAAATTATTACCTCTACTGTACACTGAGGTGACATTAAACAGAAAAACATCGACTTTTTAAGTCCTTACTTTTGTTTATTTGATGATTTGAATAACACTGGATCCTGTGAGCACTACCTCAGTATCTTACTACCTCAGTTTCTCACTACCTCAGTATCTCACTACCTCACTACCTCAGTATCTCACTACCTCAGTACCTCACTACCTCAGTACCTCACTAGCTCAGCTGATCCTGACTAAATCTTTCGGTGTCAGACACTGTTAGGCCCTACCATTACGCCATACTACACTCAACCTACAGCAACTTTATACACTGCGATATTGTTGTGTTAAATGTATTGCAGTTTTATTCACGTTTCCACATTTGATGTGATTTAGAGTACAGTGGAATCTTGGATTACGAACATAATTCATTCCGGAAGTGGGCTCGTATATCAAAACACACGCAAACCAAATCATATTGTTCCATAAGAAATAATGGAAACTCAAATTATTCATTCCACAGCCCCAAAAAATAAATACATAAAAATAATTAATACAAAATATAAAGTAAAAATAAAAAATTAACCTGCACAAAAAAAGTAAAAATAAATCCTGACGGATAAGCGTTTCCGTTTGTTCGTGCAGATGCTGTGTATGTGCGTGTGTATGAAGCTAAAGTAAGAGGAGAGGAGAGATGAGCCCCTCCCTTCTCCTTGTCTTACACAGTAACTCTTCCTCTAGAGCTGGGCGATATGCCCTATAAATTGAATCTCTATTTTTTTTTTTTTTTACCAAATTCAATTTTCTATTTTAAAATGATTTTTTTTTTGCTTAAAATAAATAAAAATATAATTTAAAAAATAGACAGTATAGTTTTTATTTATTTATTTATTTTTTACTTAAGCAAAATGATATAACCAAACATGAACTGCTTATTTGGATTAAAGTATATATTAAATCACTTAAACAATTTTGCAAACTACATGCAACTTACATGCTGAATAAAATCAAACAGGATCCTGACAGCATTTTTTAAAACTGTGTATATGGGCATAATGTCTTTAGCGATATAACACAACACAACATCAGTAATATCTTTCCATCGAGGCCCCTCTTATCATATGGGATACAGTGGGGAAATGTGCTCGCTGTTTTCACCTGGCTTTTATCCGGTGTTTTCGCGCTGCTGCTTGTCTTGTTTAGCTCGCAGCGGCAAACACGACGCCGAATCAACAGTGTGTCTCTGTTTGAGGTGCGGGAGGAAATTAGCTTCTTTTAGTTGCCACAAACTTCAGACAGATTTTACACCAGGCTTTGGCTTGTTCAATGTGTAAAGTTGCGAACCCGAATAATTTCCATACGACTGAAGGAACCGCGCCTCTGTTGGACACGAGCTCTTTGGTTTCATCAGCGCGCGCTGCCATGGTGTATCTCGTATTTCCCACGTGTGAGTCACAGAGGTGGCGTGGCAGAACTACAGAAGCTCGCGGTGCTGCACCAAAGTGAAACTGTAAAATTGATTTAAAACTCTCACAAGTGAGCGGATAATGTGGTCGGAATCTTGCCTCTTAATTATTCTGCCATTGTTGCAATTACAATTCATCTAACATTTTAATAAAAAATTGCGATACCTCGATTTAAGAAAAAATTTTACCGTCTTAAAACGTAAATTTGAATTAATCGAAAAAATCGCCCAGCCCTAACTTCCTCCTCTCTTATTTGAGCTTCTCACACATACACACACACACACACACACACACACACACACACAACGGAAATACTTTTATCAGGAAAATAAACAAGTAATCTTAATAATGACACTCGAATGAGCGCAGACTAACGGAATCACTGCTGTAAAGTAAAAAAAAAACAAATTAAACTGCACTTTACCTTTGAAAAGAATCGCAACAAATCAGTGTTTCTGTGTAGAGCAGAGAGAGAAAAAAGTAAAGGTTTTATTTATTTATTTATTTATATTACCATATAATATTTATGTTTAAATATTTATACTGAAAAACAATTTCCTATCCCTATACACACGTGGACAAAATTGTTGGTACCCTTCGGTCAATGAAAGAAAAACTCACAATGGTCACATAAATCACTTTAATCTGACAAAAGTATTAATAAATAAGAATTCCATGAATGTTAACCAATGAAAGTCAGACATTGCTTTTCAACCATGCTTCAACAGAATTATATAAAAAAAAAAACTAATGGAACAGGCCTGGACAAAAATGATGGTACCCCTAGAAAATACTGAAAATAATGTGATCAAAGGGACATGTTAATTCAAGGTGTGTCCACTAATTAGCATCACAGGTGTCTACAATCTTGTAATCAGTCAGTGGGCCTATATATAGGGCTCCAGGTAGTCACTGTGTTGTTTGGTGACATGGTATGTACCACACTCAACATGGACCAGAGGAAGCGAAGGAAAGAGTTGTCTCAGGAGATTTGAAAGAAAATTATAGACAAGCATGTTAAAGTTAAAGTCTATAAGACCATTTCCAAGCAGCTAGATGTTCCTGTGACTACAGTTGCACATATTATTCAGAAATTTAAGATCCATGGGACTGTAGCCAACCTCCCTGGACGTGGCCGCACGAGGAAAATTTATGAAAAATCAAAGAGACGGATAATCCGAATGGTAACAAAAGAGCCCAGAAAGACTTCTAAAGAGATCCAAGGTGAACTTCATGCTCAAGGAAAATCAGTGTCAGATCGCACCATCCGTCGTTGTTTCAGCCAAAGTGGACTACATGGGAGACGACCAAGGAGAACACCATTGTTGAAAACAAATCAGAAAAAACCCAGACTGGAATATGCCAAACTACATGTTGACAAGCCACAAAGCTTCTGGGAGAATGTCCTATGGACAGATGAGAAAAAAATTGATCTTTTTGCCAAGGCACATCAGCTCTATGTTCACAGACGGAAAAATGAAGCATATCAAGAAAAGAACACTGTTCCTACTGTGAAAGATGGAGGAGGCTCTGTTATGTTCTGGGGCTGCTTTGCTGCATCTGGCACAGGGTGTCTTGAATCTGTGCAGGGTACAATGAAATCTCAAGACTATCAAAGGATTCTAGAGAGAAATGTGCTGGCCAGTGTCAGAAAGCTGGGTCTCAGTCGCAGGTCATGGGTCTTGCAACAGGACAATGACCCAAAACACACAGCTAAAAACACCCAAGAATGGCTAAGAGGAAAACATTAGACTATTCTAAAGTGGCTTTCTATGAGCCCTGACCTCAATCCTATTGAGCATCTTTGGAAGGAGCTGAAACATGCTGTCTGGAAAAGGCACCCTTCAAACTGGAAACAACTGGAGCAGCTTGCTCATGAGGAGTGGGCCAAAATACCTGCAGAGAGGTGCAGAAGTCTCATTGACAGTTACAGGAATCGTTTTTTTTGCAGTGATTGCTTCAAAAGGTTGTGCAACAAACTATTAAGTTTGGGTTACCATCATTTTTGTCCAGGCCTGTTCCATGAGTTCATTTTTTTAAATATAATTCCATTGAAGCATGGTTGAAAAGCAATGTCTGACTTTCATTGGTTAACATTCATGGAATTCTTATTTATTAATACTTTTGTCAGATTAAAGTTATTTCTGTGACCATTGTGAGTTTTTCTTTCATTGACCGAAGGGTACCAACAATTTTGTCCACGAGTGTAGAGTATAGAGAATATGAAAGTAGAAAGTCTAGCACTTTGTAAATCAAGCTATCATCACACAATATCATAGTCAATAATTCCTCCCTGGTTACTTAAATAAACGTGCATAGACAAACACACATACACAGAAACACACACTCACACATTCATTCACACATATCTGGCAATTCGGGAATGCCAATTAACCTGCATACAGTTCTATAATTTATATATATTGTATATGTAATTTCGTTGAAACTAATTCTGTGACGACGGTAATTTCTTTTAGAACGCAAATTTTCACTCCAATGTAATAGGTGGCGGTAGTGCATCTTCTCTGACCCGGCAACCGCTTAAAACCTGCCAAGAAACTGAAGAAGAACAGCTGTACATCCGGGAATTCTGCCTTTCTGGAGGAAAGGAACCCGTGGGTGGCGGGATTTTACTCAGTGTTCATAACAAAGGTTGCTTTAAAATGTGTTATTTGTTAGGTTTCTAATTAATCATTTCCTCATGTTTAAAGAAATTATGATATTTGGGCAAAATTGAAATCCGCTATTTGAAGCAAATATTAATAGCGAGTAAGGTTTGAGTGATATTAGCTGGTTAGCTTGCTAGCATTATTGTACTAGACTATTAAGTATGCTAGCGCGGGTGAGCTGATTAGCAAGCGGCTTTCATTATAATGTGCATTCAAGTCTATTTTACCATAAAGCCAGATAAGTTTAATACAGAATAATTGTAGATATTTATTTGTGGTGTGTTACGGATTTTGATGTGTTTCCTTCGTTAGCTTCCTCTATTAGCTCTGTGACGTTTCCTCCAGTAGATGTGCAGTAGGGTTTAAAGCAATTGCGCTGAACGTGCAGGGTAGTATAATAAAATGAAAAGGGAGCAAATTTGACTAAAACAGTTTAAATGCACAAATGCATAAAAAATAAAAGGGGGAGAAAGACAGTTTCTTATTTTTTTCAGATGTAGTTGCACTGTGTCCACTAGATAGTGTTGGGGGGGGGGCGGTAGTTAAACCACTTTTGTAAAGTGCCGCTGTATGATGCTTTTTTAAAATCCTGTGTTTAGTGTGATTTTGACTCTGCGTGACTGACAGAGAGACATGGCGGACAGCGATGATGAGTACGATCGCCGGCGCAGAGACAAATTCCGCCGGGAGAGGAGCGACTACGATCGGTCTCGAGAACGAGAAGATCGACGCAGAGACGACTGGAGCGATCGGTGAGCACCGGGGAAACAACATCGGCATTATAATGCCATGACTTCTCTCTCTCTCTCTCTCTCTCATGCATGCATACACTGATTTCAGTCATGACCCGATGATTCTACACTCTTCATTGTATCACTTTTTGTATACATGTAGTTCTACAAACAATGCATCCTAGACACGCTGCGTCAGTCAGAGACACGACCCTCCGTCGTGGGAGTGCTGTAGTCTGTGTGTCGTGTTCCTGCCTGGTGTTTATTTTGTGTGTGTTGTGTTTGCGGTGAACTGGCGGCCGTCGGCCAGAGAGTGGGACCGCGGGAGAGAGAGGCGGAGCCGTGGCGAGTACCGTGAGTACGAGAGAGGACGGAGAGAGAGGTTCTCACCCCCTCGACATGACATGAGCCCGCAGCAGAAGCGCATGAGGAGGGACTGGTAGTGACGCGCATCATTATTACACACACACACAACACTGCTTTTCTTCTGTAACCTTCCCTGACACGTTGTTATTTTCCTCCTCAGGGATGATCATGGTGGAGACCCGTATCACGGAGGGTACGATCTGGGTTATGGAGGAGGTGGAGGACCAAGTTATGCCCCCCCACAGCCCTGGGGTCACCCCGAAATTCACCTTATGCAGCCGCACCATGCAATTCCCATCCAGGCCAGGTAAGGGTGCTGTGTAGTTATTTTACAATGTATGTGTTGTAAAAAATTTTTTAATGATTGTAGTGATGATTATGATGATCCTGCTTTGTGTGTAAGCAAATCATTAAACTTGTGTTGTTTCTGTCTCTGCAGGTTGGGGAACATCCATGACCTGGACCTGGGGCCACCTCCGCCTGTGATGAAGACCTTCAAAGAGTTCCTGCTGTCCCTGGACGATTCTGTGGACGAGACGGAGTCGGTGAAACGCTACAACGAGTACAAGATTGACTTCAGGCGGCAGCAGATGCAGGAGTTCTTCCTCGCTCACAAAGGAGAAGAGTGGTACGAGCTAGAGTGGCTGATGTGTGTGTTGTGGTTAACGGTGCATGGAACATGCTTCAGAGGAATGAGTGAGGGATTTAATACTGCAGGAGGAGCTGCTATGTTACAGTGTCGGTGAAAAGCCTCTGAACTGCATGTTACGCCTTACTGGGACGGCGTTGGGACACCGGACAGGAAGTGGATCTGAAAATTATAGACGCGTCCGCTGTCAGGTTCTGGACGATTCTATTTAGTGGCTATAAACATTCGTTTCCTCACCAGTCACTCATAACCCCCCGATGTAGATATGAGCACTTCCTCATACAATCCTCTTAATACGTTTCTTTTAACGCTTTAATTCTGGACAATTATTTGATGCATACACTGTGTTTAACGATTACACGTCTCTGTGAATGAGCAGTTGCTATAGAAACCTTAACGCACCAGATCGAAAGCTTGTGGATATAAACCTGCGCTAATATCAGAGCTGCAGTTCTAGAGAATTGAGCAGCACTTTCTGACACAGTCAGAACGCCAAACTCAGGAAGGAAGAAGCTAACGCCGTCCCAGCAAGGATCCAGTGTGGTGATTGTTGTTTATTTTCCTGCACCGTTTCTTCACAGGATGATGATTATTCTTCTCTCCTTAAGCAGATGTCATGCTTCGTTTCATTTTCAGTTCTTTTGTTTTTTTGTTTTTTTTTTAAATCAACAATTAACAAACCGAATTGCTTCTTCCCTTCTTTCACGGCAAGGTTTTTCAGAAGACGAGTGCGAGTCTGTGGGGAGCGCCGCAGGAGGCCGTGTGTTAGAGAGTCAGGGCTCGCACTGCGCACAATGCAGCTGCTTTAGAGAACCAGTCTCAGGGCTTTAGTCAGACAGGTCTGCGCACACACCTCCCCGTCTGTCTCACCTCCCTTTTTTTATTTTTTTTTTATTTTTTGATATACGGGAATTGAAATGGCAAGCGTGCAGAAACCGTGTGTTTTCACACACGCACGTGCGCGCACACACCCGAGGAGACGTCTCTGTCTGTATGTGTGGTAATACTGCCAGTTAAACCTGCAGGTAAATTTATAGAAACATGTTTGAGACAAAAACCATGCAGATTTGATAAATGTTTTGTTTGTTCTCTGTCTGTCTGTCTGTGTGTTTCTCCCTGTAGCTGTGGTGAGTGGTACTTTTTAATTTTATCATGGCTTAGTCACTGTGTGAGAGGAGAGTGAAGAGTATTATGTACACACACACACACACACACACACCATACAAACAGTGGTAAATATGAAGTGATGTAACTGATATTCATAGTTTTTTTTTTTTTTTTTTTAGATAATTAGAAGTCTTAATGTTTAACACATTCTCTGACAAAGTGTTAACACCTCTTCTCTTGCTCTCTCTCCTTCCTTACTTTATTTCTCTCTCACTCTAGGTTTCGCTCCAAGTACCACCCTGACGACTCGGGGAAGAGGAAGGCCGAGGCTCACGCCGCTCTGCAGAACCGTCTGGGTTCTTTTCAGTATTTAATGGAGAACAGCTGGTTCGAGAACATCTCCATGGACATCGACCGCGCACCACAGATCTTAAAGATCCTGGATGCGGGTGAGTCACCGCTCCACATCTCCTTATGTGTGTGTGCATCAGCCCTTAACAAAGTGTACATGTGGTGTTTTGTTCAGCGGTGATAAAGATGGAGGGAGGAACGGAGAACGATCTGCGAATCCTGGAGCAGCAGCCGCTGGACGAGGAGGAGGAGAGAGAGAGACTGTCGTCTGGAGGCCCGCCATCTGAAAACCAGAAACGTGATGGCGAGAACAGAGTAGCGGAGAGCGAGAGAAAAGCGTCCACCGAGAAGGACAACAAGGAGGTGAGTTTACTCTCCATCACGCTGTCGTCCGGCGGGGCAGCGCGTCTCATCAGGACGTCCTACACGAGAGAGAAAAACAGACGACTACCAACTAGTGCAGTCACAGGGACATCAAGCGAATCCTGTGGTTTCAGCCAATCAGAACGCAGCGTGCTGGAGCAGAGGCTTCTGATTGTGTAAATGCACAGGAACTGTTTTTTACAGAGCTGTGTTTGTGTAGGGAGAGAGTGGTGATCTTGGGATGAAGGATGTAGATGGTGAAGCAGGAGATGAAGAAAGCAAACCTGATAAAGAAACAACACCTGAGGAGATTTCACTGCCAAAGAAGGTCTGTGACTGTTTCCCAAAGAATGTCCTCTGTCTGTATCTCTGTCTGTCTGTATTGGTTTGTCTCACACTCACTCTCTCTCTCTCTCTCTCTCTCTCTCTCTAGCTGAGTAAGAAGAGGAAGAGGAAGCACAGTGGAGACAGTGAGGACGAGGCGAGCGCCTCAGAGAGCGAGTCAGAATCTGACTCCGACTCAAATTCTCACTGCTCAGAGAAACCTGCAGAGGGGGAGGGAGAACCAGACGGAGAGCCAGACAGAGAGCCAGGCGGAGAGGGGGACGAGAGGAATGAAGAAGGAGAGGAGAAGGAGGAGGAAGAGGAAGAAGAGGGTGAAGGTCAGTGTGGCATCTCTGTTCTCTGTACTTCTCTGTCAGATCTATGGACTTACTGCTGAACCGTGTGTGTGCGTGTGTCAGACACGAAGGGGCGCAAGGAAGAGAAGCAGAGCGAGAAAGAGAAGGAGGAGAAGAAAGTGAAGGATGATCAGCCTCCTAAACCTCGGCCGCTGCACATGACCTGCTCACTGTTCATGAGGAGCATTGCACCGTCCATCTCTAAAGCTGAGATCGTCGCGGTCAGTCGCTTGTTAAATGCTTCATTAACCAATTACATCATTAACCCTTTAGATTAGAGATTGGATTCATTATACAGAGTCTTTATTCTGAACCACAACTACCACTTGGAGGTATAACTGATGATAACTGTGTGTGTCTGCTCAGTTGTGTCGCCGTTATCCTGGATTCATGCGTGTGTGTTTGTCTGAGCCACAACCGGAGCGCAGGTAAGATCACACACACACACACGCGCGCACACACGCGCTCACACCTTGTTTAAAAAAGAAAGATAGACATTTTTAAGGCAGTTTAGTTTTAATGTTGGTGTGTGTGCATGTTAGATTTTTCAGGCGTTGCTGGGTGACCTTTGACCGCGGCGTCAATATCAAAGAGATCTGCTGGACCCTACAGAACATCCGTGTGAGTGATTACACGTCTGTCTTCTCTTTATCTCTCTCTCTCACCTCTGTAATATAAAGCACAAATGCACAGACGTTCCATATGACTCCGTTCCCTCAGGCCCCTGATTGGTTAGTTAGGGCCCAAGCACTAGGACATCAGCCCTATGTCGTCATAGTGTGTGAAGGGCCCTCTTGTTTTCCTTAGGGTTATTTATTTATTTATTTTTCCCCCAAACTTTTGGACTTTTCGGGGGTCTTAACATGCTCAAAAACTCATGAAACTTGGCAGACAGGTTGGAATCTGCTGCCATCAGGATGCCTGAGAGTCTCGTGGACCGGGGCCCAAAGGGTCCCCCCACACAAGATTTTGCTGCCTAGCTCATACACACTCACGTAGGCACACGAAACTCGGCACACATTTAGAGCTCATCGAGCCGAACAACTTTCGCGCTGCATGTCCTGGGCTAAACGCAACAGGAGGCTGGTTATTTTGGGTCGTTTGCAAAAATGCACCCAATGGATTTTGATATACTCCTCCTAGGGAAATTATACAATCGCTACCAAACTAGACCAAAGAGATCTAAAGACATTGAGGAAGCAAAATTGTGGAGGGATTTTCGATATCTCAAACGGGTCAGCCGTGCTAATGTCTTAAACATGCGCCGAAAATGATTAATAACTTTATTTTTTATTTTCTGTTACTCAATTATATTGAGTGACATAATATTCAGTGACGCTTTCTGTGACATCACACACACACACACACACACACAAACCTCTCTCTCACGACATACACACACATAAACCCCTCTCTCACGACACACACGCACTAATGCACTCAACAAATATTTAGGGCCCTGTTTTAACACACACACATCACTAATGTTAATACACACAGACTCAAACCATACACACAAACAAGCACATTTACTCGTCACACACAGACTGACACATCTACACATCACACACCTCTCTCCCTCACTCTCACACACACTAACCCTTGCACACTAATGCGTACCCGCGCACACACATGCACACACGCAGGCATGCTGCATGCACACACACAAACACTCATGCACACATACATACACCTATATTACAAATGTTTACACTCTCGCTCACACACGCACCTCTCACGATGCACACACACATACGCACACCCCTCTCTCATGACGCACACTAATGCACTCAACAAATATGTAGGGCCCAAACTGACATTAGACTTGTATAGTGTTTGATGTGTGCAGGTTGTGAGGTGCAACCGAGTGGCGATGGACTTTTTGAGGTCTTGACACACTCGAATGACACACAGGTTGTACGGTGCACCCGGGGTGGGAATGGCACAGGGTGCTTGGGCCCGTCATCGTTGCTTGCAACTATATTTTTGTTTTCTGTTCAATAAACACACAAAAAACAGTAAGAGGTTTGGTTTAGGCGTTGGTTAAAACTAAATTTATTCTGATTATCACTATTTAAAAAAAAAAAAGGACAATTTGTATTTTGTATTGTTTACAAGTATTTTTCTGTTTTTCTTTATCTCCGGCCTCCTCCTCCCCCCCACTTCTTGGTATGTGTGTAGCTGCGCGACTGTGAATTAGCTCCTGGAGTGAATCGGGATTTGGCGCGGCGTGTGAGGAACATTAACGGCATCACGCAGCATAAACAGGTTCTTCGAAACGACATCAAGCTGGCAGCTAAACTTATACACTCCCTGGACGAGAAGGAGGGGCTGTGGGGCCATGGAGACAAACACACCTCGGAGGTGAGAAACGCACACATGTATGGTCCTAAAGATTTAGAAAGAAAGACTTTCTGTAATGTTCATTTTGTGTGTGTGTGTGTGAAGCTCCCGTCCCAGAACCCCCTCCTGAGAAACATCACAGATTACCTGATTGAGGAAGTGAGCGCAGAGGAGGAGGAGCTACTGGGCAATGTGGGCGGAGTTGACTCTGAGGACGGGAACAAAGATGGCAATCCCACAGAGTTCACTGTGGAGAGAGACGAGAAACTGGTCAAGGTAAGACACCTGCACGCCCCCCCAATGGTGTAATAAGGTTAGAGTACAGATAAAACTCAGACACTGTGTGTACTCCTGGTGTGTGTGTCTTTCAGGTGTTGGATCGTCTGCTGTTCTATCTGCGTATTGTTCACTCCATAGATTATTACAACATGTGTGAATACACGAGCGAGGACGAGATGCCCAACCGCTGTGGGATCATCCACGTCCGGGGCCCCATCCCTCCAAACCGCATCACACACCGCGAGGGTGAGACAGACACACACACACACACACACACACACACTGCATCAAATATTTATCTTGTTACAGGTCTTCAGAGTATTTCATATAAAAATTCACTTCTCTCTGTTTTAATTTTATTTATTTTTGTAATTAAGTGAGTGACTGGCAGAAGACGTTTGAGGACAAGCTCAGCCCTTTGTTCAGCGTGAAAGAAACTCTGTCTGAGGAGGAAGCCCTCAAAATGGGTCGGAAAGATCCGGAACAGGAAGTGGAGAAGTTTGTGTCTGCGAATACACAGGAGCTGGGCAAGGACAAGTGGCTGTGTCCTCTCAGCGGCAAGAAGTTCAAGGTGCGTCCTCCCGCCTCGAGGCACCACAGCGTTCTCATGTCCTGCTGTGTGTTTTATATGTGGAGTTAATATATGTGTGCGTGCGCACTGCTCAGGGCCCGGAGTTTGTGAGGAAGCACATCCTAAACAAACATGGAGACAAAATCGAGGAGGTGAAGAAGGAGGTGGAGTTCTTCAACAACTTCCTGATGGACGCCAAAAGACCCTCCATCCCAGAGATCAAACCTCTACCCCCTCCAGGCCCCACTCCGGGTTAGAACACACAAACACAAGACTGATGTTAAGCAGTTAAAATTTAGGAAAACTGATGAGTTTTAGAAGATTAGAATGTTTATAGATTTACAGATGATGTGGTCAGTAACCCAGACTGTAACAACATGAAAAACAGACGAGTGTAAAAAACGATCATCAGGACAATAATTTTGAATTCAATTACTTCAGAAGCCCCAAAATACTTCCATAGTTAAAATTAAATAATAAAATAATATAAACAGAGACAAATAATAATCACATCACACACATTTCTAGTTTAAGAAAAAGAAAATCAACATCTCATGGTAGTTTAAACCGCAAAAAAACATGAGTTATTAGAGATTTGAAGACGCTCCGTGATGTGGCCTCACGAATGGTAATGGGTAGGTCTTCACACAATTTGGGTGCAGCCACAGAGAAATCCTGAAAACTCCAGTGAACTTACATTCAGTTTTGAGTACCGTCAAGAGTAATCTCAGAGTGAGTTACTTTTTTAATTAATAACACCAACATCAGATCTCTCTCTCTCTCTCTCTCTCTCTCTCTCTTCCTCTCTGCAGGTGTGATGTCTCCTGGTGGTCCTCCTTTCCACCCTCAGGGTCCTCAGGGCCTGCTGGGATTTGGGCAGCCCAGACCCCCAGTGATGGGCTATGGAGGTGTGTCTGTGTCTCTGTGTGCGTGTCTGCCTGCCTGTGTGTCCGTGCATTAGCTTTGAGATGTATAATTGCTTTGTTGTTCTCTCTGAACCAGGTCCTCCTTATCCCCCAAACCAGTACGGTGGTGGAGGAAGAGGGAATTACGACAGTTTCCGTGGACAGGGTGGATATCCGGGGAAACCCAGAAACAGCCGGTACAATTCTTTCTCTCTCACACGCAGAGAATACACCCCGATTGTTCACACTGTTTGATTGTGATGTCTCTTCACACAAACTGAATTATCTGTAAATTATTGGTCATCGTTTTAAATTAAATCTTAAACCCTTGTGTAACCCGCTCCTGGTGTTTTTCAGGATGATGCGCGGCGATCCTCGTAACATCATAGAGTACCGCGACCTGGACGCTCCTGAAGACGTGGACTTCTTTTAGGCACCCTGATTTTTTTTATTTCCTCATTTTTACTGCCCCTCTCTCGTTTTAATTGTGATGAATCTTTTGCAGCTCTGAGCGCCGGTGTTACTGTTCTGCCCCCTAGTGTGCGAGTGAGCACTGTTACCCAGCACACCTTGCGTTTAGGCCTTGTTTAGTTCTTCAATAAAACCCTACTGTGGAGCACATGGCCTCGCTCTGCCTGCTTGATTCACTCACCTGAGATAATCTTGAGTTTTAACTCGCAACCTTCACCACAGAGTTGTTTTAGGACCAAAGCAGAGGTCTTCTAAAAAATGTAATTATAAATTTTAAATGAATGTGTAGACTTTAAAATAAATAATTACCAAATGTTACCGGTCCTGGTCACATGATTAAAAAAAAAAATTATAAGTCTTTTTATTGGAAATATAAACAAGTTACATATACTGTACATACATGTGTACCCTGTACATAACTTTTTTTCAACCCATATCACACAAAAAAACAACCAGCGAGTCAGCAGAAAAAGAAATAAGATTTTTGTAAATAATTAAATTGTACAACAAACAAAACAAAAAAGGGAAAAGAAGGAAGTATTAGAAGCAGAAACTAAAAAAAAAAAAATTACAATTAATTTACCTGCATCTCGATTTTCGAAATGGCTCATAAATGGATGCCAGATGTTATAAAATTCCTGAGTGGATCCCTTTATGGAATAGTGAATCTTTTCTAGATTAATAAAATGTAAGACTTCTTTAATCCAGCGAGCACCCACTGGTGTCAACGGCTCCTTCCATTTAAACAGGATCGCTCTTCTAGCGAGAAGGGAGCTAAAGGTGATCATATTGGCCGGGACATCATTCAGACGAGCACCACTTGGGTCAACACCAAAAAATGCAATAAATGGGGATAGTTCTAATGGCATTTGGCATATTTTTGACAAGTTATCAAAAATAAAATTCCAATATTTATATAGCTTTGGGCACGTCCAGAACATATGCAGTAGTGTAGCTAACTTCACAAAGCCTGAAATATACAAGAAGTACTGTCAAGTAAAGTCAAATTTATTTTTAAAGCACATTTAACACATCTTAGTTAGTCAATGTGCTGTACAATCCTAAAATACTAAAAATAACCCTTAAAAGAAAATCTTAATGTCCGTGAGACTGCAGTACGCCATGTATATTTTGAGTGACAGATGTTTCGTCCAATCAGCGGTAAGAATCAACATGCTTACGTTGGGTTGCGAATTAAATCCTACCTCTAATCTTGAGTGACAGATGTCTCATCCAATCAGTGGTCAGAATGTCATTCGCAAGCCACACCTACCTTTTTTTTCGGCTTGCTGATTGGACGAGACATCTGTTAAGAGATCTCCGGGATAAAGTTATGCATGTGCACTAGTCAGGTGATAGATACAAAACAAATCTAATCACAGTGAAGTAAATTTTTAAAGAAGTGGAAGGTATTTGGTATAACACAGACCATCCCTGGATCAGGACACACTCCAGGCTGGATGAAACAACCAGAAGGAGGATGTTCAGAAAGCCTACCAAGCGGCCTTTCAACTCTGAAGCAGTTGCAGGAATTTATGACAAAGAATGATCGAAATATCACAAATTCTCCACAAAATGTGATTTTTTTTTAAATGAGAAGAATGAGAGAAATTACAGCTTGCTAAAGACAATTAATTCAGCAGATTTTTCAGGTTTCAGAAATAGTCAAAGAGATACATTCACATTTTCATTAGTGAATAATTAACTCTTAAAACACACACACAACACATGACAGTTTCAGCATCCTTTAAGCTGTACATCACTTTCTCTAATGACTCAATCTTCACAAGTCGTTTATCCTCCATACATCCAAAATAAAAAAAATCTTATTGATTATTTTATTTTTAAATGTACAGCATGAGGTATTTTAACAGAAGTAACAGTTGACAGCACACTGAACCAGCTGAGGACAGTCAGATACATTGTGTTTCGTTAATGGATCATGCGCTCTCTCTCTCTCTCTCTCTCTAGTCCTCTTTTTTCCTTTTTGTTGTCTCTCTGCTGGTTGATTTTCTGTAAATCTTTATCTGGATGAGGAGCAGTAGAGAGCAGCAGGAGGACAGGACACAGGTCAGAGAGTGGAGCGAGTGAGACTCCTACAGAGAGAGTGATAGAGAGAGAGAGAATTCCATACTCTTAAACAGTAATAAACGTGTGAAACCCAAACGTGTGAGATACGACCCAGATAAAACACAGACACAAACAGAAATGTCACTCTGTCTGGTCCATTATGTTCTCGTGTGTGTGTGTGTGTGTGTGTGTGTGTGTGTGTGTGTGTGTGTGTTTGTGTGTGTGTTACCTGTGTGGATCGAAAGGCACGTCCCAAAGATGCCAGAAACACCAAAAACACACTTGCACCAGAGAGCTGCCCGGTGGACCGTGTGTGTAGATTACAGCCTGCCTGGATCAACTACACACACAAATAAGGATTGAATAAACAGACATTAAACAATTACTAGATGGGAGGAGGCATGAAACAGTGAGAGAGTGAGAGACTGACCAGGCTGGTGAGGACCATCAGTACACTCCACTCCTGTATCGCCATGACAACAGCCTCTGAGATAAGGGCTGAGGTCAACAAGTACATCACACCACAATACACACCAAGGAGAACAAAACCTACAGAAACACACACACACACACACACACACACACACACACACACACACGCACTGCATTGTGGGTATTAATATAGAGCAGCACTGAGAAATCACACACTACAGCATGGCTGGATCACAAAGATGAATAGGGTCACAAAAACAACAGCAACAATAACAACAACAATGACGATAATAATAATACCTGAGATGATGTTCCCTTTGTAATACTGGATAAGGATAATCAGCAGCAACAACTGAAGCAACACAAACACACTCTCACCATAGGCCCTGCATGCAAGTGCACACACACACACACACACACACACACACACCAGTAGTTAGTTGTGTTCAAAGTCGGACAGCAGAAATGGGAGCCGTTTCCTTCCAATAATTTGTAAGCTAAAGAAAATGTGTGTGTGTGTGTGTATGTTACCCGATGGGGAATTTGTGCAGGAAACAGGCCGCTGTGTGAGTCGAGACTGCGAGCAGCTGCAGAACCACAGACACCAAACTGAGACCCTCAGCACTGCCCCCCCGCACCACCACGCGGACCTGCAGCACCGGCGCTGAACAGAGAGAGAGAGAGAGAGAGAGAGAGATGCTAAGAAGGAAAGGAAGACTCTCAGGAAACTTTCGGGAACTGCTGCCTCATCCTGGACCTGGAGCAGCACCTGCAGAGAGAGAGACTGAGGGAGATTGCACGGTGTGACATGTCATATTCATAATCAACATTATTAGTAGGCATTAGTCCACAGGTGCATGTTATTTCTGTGTTAACCTCCTTTTAGGGTTATAACTATTGGAGGCAGCAGGAAACCATAACTCTGTAAAACCTATAATTACCTTTAGGAGGAAACATTGTAAAAACAAAGGTCATGGGATGGGGTTTATACAGAGCTCTGATGTATTGCCTGGAAATTCAAGATAAAGTTAAAAACATGCACAACATCAAGGTCAGGTGCCGTCACATTTACTCCTCCACAATTAGACTTTCCTGGAACCCAAGTTAATGATCACATTTTTGAAGTGTGTGTATGTTCACTGATAAAAAAAAAAAAAAAAAACATTAGAAGGATGTTCCACGTACCGATGAGTTCTCCCAGCATCCACACGCTCAAGATCTTACTCAGCACAATCTTCACACACGGACCTGAAACAACACACACACACACACACACACACACACACACACACACACACACACACATATATATATATATATGAATGAAATGTTCTTTACACAGTGTGTGAAACTCTTGTAGAAACACTTAGAGATGTATATGAAAACATACTCGAGTAAACAGCTGGAATGTGAACACTGGAGTTATCTTTATGTGCTCTGTGACGAACATGGATGTAATAAATAAAGTGATGTTCATTTTGTAAATATTAATTAGCGGTACTGTATAGAAAATTAATTATAACGGGTTTTTTACAAATGACTGAACAGCGCCTTCTGCTGGACGCATGACGTCACTGCAGCGCCGTTTAACAGCTCGAGCAACTGCTGCTCAACTTTACAAAGTCACGTGAAGTTTACACTAAAACAAAGTTCTTGATTTTTTTATACAAGTTGTCTTAAACCCATAAACATACTGTTTATCATTAATCTCTCACATACAACCAGAGAGAGAGAGAGAGAGAGAGAGAGAGAGAGAGAGACCCTGTGTGTGTGTGTGTGTGTGTGTGTGGAGCTGTGAGATTCTCACCGTGTGTCAGGTTCAGTCTGAGGATCAGGTGCTCATAACACTTTTCCGGCATGATGTAAGTAGTTAGAAAATCCCTCAGAGGAGAACTCTGCTCTTCTGCCATGGCTGCAGGTGTGTGTGTGTGTGTGTGTGTGTATGTGTGTGTTACGTGGCATGCTGAGATGTTGCGCAATGTTTAAATGCCGCCCCCCCCCCCGACTCCCCTCAGACTCCACTTACAAAAGCACACTAAACTCCGTCCTCTTTCTTAAACAGAGAAAAAAACATGACACGACATGAAAGGAATTTTGCGTGACCACGCCCATTTGTACTTTACACCAATGACAATACGACAGGCGGGGTGTAAGCAGTCACTCATGTTATTCATGTAATGACGGACTATGACCACTTGATGCCGACAAACAGAAGAAACACACAGTTACATCTAAAAGCAACACATGATCATTTTCTCCTCTGTGGACTAGTCGAGGTCTGGACCTTAAACCGATTGAGATCCTTAAACCGCCTCTTCATGATATATATATATATATATATTTTTTTTTTAAAAAGTGCCTCCAATGTGACTGAAGTAGTTAAACCAATTGTGAAAAAAGAATGAAAGTTCCTCCACAGTATTGTGAAAGACTCTACCAGTTTTCACAAATGCTTGACTGCAGCTTGAGTAGTTGTGTTGAAATTGTTGGGTTGCAATTATGACATGAGAAGTGAAAAATAAATAAATACCTGAGAGTAGAGCTGGGCGATGTGCCCTATAAATTGAATTTTCGATTTCAAAATAATTATTTTTCTTAAAATGAATAAAACACTAAAAGGCATTGGATTTTTTTTTCATTTCAGCAAAACAATATAACCAAACAGGAATTGCTTATTTGGACTAAAATACCACACTCACACTAAAGACCCTCTTTGATGGGGTACTTGTAGCAGGAATAGAGCGTCACTTCTTTGCCTTGGAAAGTTTGCCTTGTGCTCATATCAGGGGTCGATTATTTTGAGCATATGAATAAATCCAGGCTTTTTAACTGTATATGGACAATGTCTTTAGCAATATAACATGCCACAACATTAGTAATATCTTTACGCTGCGGCTCCTGCTTATCATATGGGATACAGTGGGGAAACGAGGCTGTTATTTTTACCTGTCTTCATCCAGTGTTTTCGCTCTGCCCCTGTTTTGTTTAGCTCACAGCGCCAAACATGCCACCGATTCAACAGTGTGGCTATGTTTAAGGTGCTGGAGTAAATTAGTCATGCTGCTTCAAACTTTAGACCAATTTTACAGCGGGCGTTGGCTTGTTCAATGTCTAAAGGTGAGAACCCAAACAATTTCCATACGACTGAGGAAACCGCACCTCTCTTGGAAACAAACTCCTGGGTTTCAGCAGAGCATGCTGCCATGTTGTACTTCCAACGGGGGGGGGCGGCGCAGAAGTACAGAAGCTCGCCGTGCCATACTAAAGTGAAATTAAAGTTTTAGTAAAATAGATTTTAATTTTTCAACATCAACATAAACCATAAATTCGAATTAATAGATAATAACAATTAATAGCGCAGCTCTACCTGAGAGGGGTTAATTTTGAGATCAGTAGCATATCAGTTAAATATAAGATCAGTTTTAGGTGTTGTCTGTGTTCAGAGCCTGAACAGCCTTCAGGGAGTGGAAGTCTTTCCTGATAACATCCGAGAGAACAGACCATTGTTGGGATGGCTGAGGTCCTTCATTTTCTTCCTGGCCTAGGACCAGCACCGCTTGCTGTAGAGTGAGTGCAGGTCAGGTGCTCAGTACCACCCTCTGTAGAGCTAATCTGTTTTGCTTTGCGCTGTTCCCAAACCAGGTTGTGATGTTTTCCATCAGGAAGCTCACAGTGGTGCAGGTGTAAAAGTTCCTTAGCAGGCCTTAAGTCTTTCAGTCTCCTAGGGCCACTCTGTTGGATGTGTCACTCTAGTTTACTCCCATAACACTGCTTTACCCATTGACCACTCTGCAAATGTATATTACACAGCCCTGTACATTCTGAATGAAACATTTATGATAGTAGTTTTGTGGATAGTATCATCTGCCAGCTTTCTGATAAAACCAACAAACAAAGGTTGCTAGAAACACTTTGATGTCATCAGATAGATAGATAGATAGATAGATCGATAGATACAGTTGAAACCAGATATTTAAATACACTTCAGAAAAAAAAATTCTTTACTGTCAAACATTAAATCAGAGTAAAATTTTCTGTCTTAGATCAATAAATATCTTTTTACATTTGTTAAATGTCAGAATCGAGCAAGGGAGAATTTTTATGTATTTCTATCACGTTCATCAAAGTCAAACATATACATACACTAAGTGTATTTATTGTGTCTTTAAACAAAAAAGAAAACTCCAGATGATTTCATTTTGAGCTTAAGAAGCTTCTGATAGGTTAATTGATTCCATTTGAGTTAGTTGGTGGCACACATGTGGATGCATATAAAGGCACACATCAAACAAACAGGCTCTTTCTTTGACAACATAAGAAAATCAAGAGAAATCAACCACAAGTGTGGCTCATTCTTAGGTTCATTTACCAGATGTCTGAAGGTCCCATGTTCAGCCGTTCAGAGAATAATATGCAAATATAAAAAACATGGGAATGTACAATTGTGTGGAAAAGTCCCAGAGAGGAATGTGTTTTCAACCCCAAGACAACAGCAAAAGACCTTGTGAAGATGCTGGGTGAAACTGGTAAGACAGTGTTATTATCCTTTTAGGACTCAGTAAAATGAGTCCTAAAAGGGTACTCTGTGAGGAGAAGGCCATTACTTTAAAACCACCATAAAAGAAAGACTACAGTTTGCAAATGCACATGGGAACAAAATCTTTTTGGAGACATGTTCTGTGGTCTGGTGAAACAAAAATGTAACTATTCGTCCATAATGATTAACGGCATATTTGGAGGAAAAAGGGCAAAGCTTTGAAGCCTCAGAACACCATGTCAGCTGCGAAGTATGGGGGTGGTAGTATAATGTTCTGGGACTGCTTTGCTGCAAAAGGGACTGGTGCGCCTCACAAAATGAGAAAAGAAAATTATGTGGATATATTGACGCAACATCAGCCAGGAAGTTAAAGCTTGGGCGCAAATGGTCAGGTGGGGTGACGTAGCTTCCTGTTTTTCGCATTGTTCCCGCGAAAGTTCCTCGTTTGTTTGTAACAGAGTTTAAATTCTATTTTATTTTTATATGTATATTTTTCCCGTTTAGTATAACAAACTGCTTTTTTCCCTTTACATGCTTCCTCTGGGCACCATAATTCGTAAACATGGTATTAGTTTTCATTGTTATGCTGATGACACACAATTATACACACGTCTCAGCAAAACCAGATGAGAAAAACCAGTTTGCTAAAACTGAGCAATATGTGCAGGACATAAGAGATTGGATGTTAATTAATTTTCTTCTGCTTAATCCTGATAAGACAGAAGTTCTAGTCATAGGACCACAAGCAGCTAGAAGTAAGCTTTCTGATCACACTGTAACTTTAAATGGCCTTTCTGTTCCATCAAGTGCAACAGTAAAATACCTTGGTGTGATTATAGATTCCAGCCTTTCTTTTGAAGCACATGTACTGTAGATAATATTACCAGGATAGCTTTCTTTCACCTTAGAAATATTGCCAAGATAAGAAATATATTGTCACTAAACAATGCAGAAAAACTAGTTCATGCTTTTATCACCTTTAAGTTACTATTGTAATGCCGTACAGTCTGGTTGTTCAACTAGGTGTATAAACAAGCTTCAGTTAGTACAGAATGCAGCATCCTCACTAAAGTCCAGAAGATTCGAGCACATCACCCCCATCTTATCTACACATCTTATCTACACATCTTATCTTATCTGGGCAGTGGCGGCTCAGAGGGCTAAGGCACCGAGTCACTGATCGTAAGATCGGCGGTTCGATTCCCAGCTCAGCCAGGTGCCATTGTTGGGCCCTTGAGCATGGCCCTTAACCCTAATTGCTCCAGGGGTTCATGGCTGACCCTGCGCTCTGACCCCAGTTACACTGGGATATGCGAAGAAGGAATTTCACTGTGCTGTAATGTATACGTGACAAAATAAAGGCTTTACTTACTTACTTACTTTACTTTACTTTACACTGCATTGGCTCCCTGTGAAATTTCGCATAGATTTTAACATACTACTTTTGACATATAAAGCACTAAATTGTCTTGCGTCGCAGTATCTGACTGAACTGCTAGTGTCTTACGATCCGCCACGCCTACTTCGATCAAAGAATGCAGGCTGCTTGTCAGTACCGCGTATTATTAAAACTACCTCAGGGGCAGAGCTTTTTCTTACAAAACAAGACCCAAAGTTATGGAATAGTCTTCCTATTAATGTTTGGGACTCAGACACAGTTTCAGTGTTTAAGTCTAGGCTAAAAACCTATTTATTTAGCCAAGCATTTTTGTAAATAGATCAGTCTTAGGTAAAGGAGCAGATCTGGGGGACTCATGGACGTAGAGTATTCTGGTGAACTGGTATTTTTAGATGCTGTCTTCCCCACTCTCATTGATCACTCAGGTTTGTTGACAGTGAGGTGATTGGTTGCTTTCAGGGAGCCCTCATGTTTGTGTTTCCTTCTGGCTCTCCCTTTTAGTGATGCTGTTATAATTAGTCCTGCCGGAGTCCCTGCTTGCACTTTGCACTAAATATACATTCACCTTATACATGTTTGTGACCATACCTAACTGCCATCTCTCCTTATCTTCTGCTCTCTCCTGTTCTGCTCTCTCCTCTCTCTCTCTCCCTCTCTCTTTTTCCCTCTCCCTGTCTCTCTGTCGAGCTATACATGTCACTCCTGAGTTGCCAGTGATCCAGACCTCTCTGCCCTCTGGACCTGTCTAACCCGTCCTGGAGTCCTGCTTCTGGTTGGAGATCTCATTGCATGGATGCCCCGTGTGGTCTGCCTGGGATGCGTGTGGTGGCTGGGGATGGTTTCCACGAAGACTGTCCTGTCCTCGACTGATGCAGACAGCTGTTCTCTGGGGACCTGTGACTTCAGTCGTTCGATAGCTCAGGACTGGAATTTCCTACAGTCTACCTCCAGGAACAAACTTGACTCCATTTAATTTAAACACATCTCCTGTTATAATGATCTTCCAGTCTTACACATTATTATGTTGATCAATCCCTGCTGTCCGTTTTCTCCCAGATGAGGATGGGTTCCCTGTTGAGTCTGGTTCCTCTCAAGGTTTCTTCCTATTACCGTCTCAGGGAGCCCCCGTCTCATCATTTTGATTCATACACATTCACATTTCATACAAACTTAATTCTTTTGATTGTGTAAAGCTGCTTTGCGACAATGTCAATTGTTAAAAGCGCTATACAAATAAAATTGAATTGAATTGAAATGGGTCTTCCAAATGGACAATTACCCCAAGCATACCTCCACATTAGTTACAAAGTGGTTTAAGGACAACAAAGTCAAGCTATTGGAATGGCCGTCACAAAACCCTGACCTCAATCCCCTAGAAAATTTGTGGGCGGCACTGGAAAGGTGAGTTTGAGCAAGAGGGCCAACAAACCTGGCCCAGTTACACAAGTTCTGTCAAGAGGAGCGGGACAAAATACCAGAAAACTATCGTAGAAAGTTTGTGGAAGGATACCCGAAATGTTTGGCCCAAGTGAATCAGTTTCGGGGCAATTCTACCAAATACTAAGGAAGTGTAAATTTTTGGCTAATAAAATAATAAAAAAAAAACCATAAAATTCTTCCTCACTAGATTCTGACATTTAACAAATGCAAAAAAAGATAATATTTATCGATCTAAAGCTGAAAAAGTTTACTTTGATTTAATATTTGATAGTAAAGAAAAAAAAAGGTTTGTGTTTTTTTCTGAAGTGTATGTAAATATCTGGTTTCAACTGTATACTTTTTTTTATCCCGTGAGGAAAATTATGTAACCTGTTACAGCACAACAGGTTACACAAACAGTAGTAAGTTAAAGGGGAAAAAAAATCAGTGCAGAGCAGCCACAAGGGTCTATGGGGATTGACTTGCTTTTGCATCCAGCTCCTAGTAGATATTCAATAAATTGCATGTTTTGGCGCTTTGGCTTCATACTTCAGAACCAGACGTCGCCCCCTGTATACATTAGAGCACCACATGGTCAGGAACTGAGCAATACATCACAGCTGGAGAGATGATCACCTATCCCTCACCCTCAATCTATGGCAGCAGACAATTGAGTAATTGAGGGCAGTGGTGGCTCAGTGTGTTAAGGCTCTGAGTTACAGATTGGAAGATCGGCGGTTTGAGCCCCTGCTCCGCCAGGTTGCTGCTGTTGGGCCCTTGAGCAAGGCCCTTAACCCTGTCTGCTCCAGGGGCGCCGTAAAAAATGGCTGACCCTGCGCTCTGACCCCGGCCTACAAACAAGATGCTGGGATATGCGAAGAATAAAGAATTTCACTGTGCAGTAATGTATGTGTGACCAATAAAGGCTGACTCTGAGTAGTGTCCTGTATACACATCTCACCCTGCAATCCATTTTTAGATTCTCCCAAGATGCCAATACCTCAAACCTGTCCAGGATCATCAGATGAATTAACTAATTGGCAAATTCCAGAATGTGTTTTTAGCTGAATTTAGGCACCATCTGGTCCACTGTAACATCAAGACACATTTCAAGGTGGGCATATGCCAGTGACACCATTGGAACCCCTAAGCTGGACCATTAGCCCATCAAGGAGGAATTGGTCATAAGCTCCATAGAAGAGTTCACCACTAGTCAAACTCCACCATGCTGTGCAAGGACTTCTAGCACCTGCACCACAGTGTCCCATAGTATGAAGCTTGGCCTTAGGAGGTTTCAGAAGATGTATTGACAGAGCAGAGGTTGCATGTAGATGTATAAGAGGTAAAGAGATCTTTGAGATCTCCATAAATGCAATGGTGGGTAAGAAGGGCAACCTTGTATTCAATTCTGAGTAAAACATGGAGCCAATGAAGAGATTTTAGTGCTGCAAGCAGTTTAGTAATTTTCCTGATGTGAAAGAAAGATGTCTTACACAGATGTTTGATATGAGCCTCATATGTAAAATTAGAGTCCATTTTAATCGTAAGGTTAATAACAGATGTTGGAAATGGGATATCCTGACCAGAAAAGGCAATACTTGTGATGTTAGATGTCCTTAAATGGTGTGGGGTGCCTACTAAAACAGCACCAGTCTTAGAATTGGTCAGCTGCAGTAAATTTAGTTTCATGCATGATTTTATTTCTTCCAAACAGATGGTCAAAGTGATGATGGCAGAGTAGATGAGGTAAAGCTGAGTATCATCAGCATAGCAATGAAATAAAATTTCGTGCCGGTTGATGACATAGCCCAGAGAAAGCAAAAAACAAATATAAGCAAAATAGGGCTGAACACTGAGCCCTGAGGTACATCATAGGTAACGTGTGTAGCTGATTTATTGTCTCCCAGGGCAACATGCTCCATCCTTCCTGTAAGATAAGATGAGATGTGTCAGAGAGACCAACAGCATGATGTAATTTGTGAAGAAGAATGTTGTAATCAACAGTATCAAACTGGACGTGAAAAGCAGACCATTCTATATCTGACAGGGGCATGGAAATCGGGGATTGGTTGTAGACTCAGTGACTGAGGCACATTCAACATAGGAGAGATGCTGAAGATCTTTGCTCAGAGTGTCAGGGTTGATCTTTTTCAAATTTCTGTAACATATTTTCTGTTTTTCTTTTGTGGGAACAAGGCAGTGGCGGTTTCATTAAAATGACCTTGTGGTCAGACACCCCCAGATCATACACAAAAAGAACAGAATCACCAAATCCAAAGTATGCCCTCTGAAATATGTGGGAACATCAACATGTTGAAGATTAAATTCAGTAGTTGCAAAAACTCAGCTGCCAAATGGCAAGTCAAATGTCATGTGTCTACATGAATATTAATGTCACAGAGTATAATACTGTTGGCAAAAGTGGTACACAAAGATGTAAGAAAATCATGGATCTCTGAGACAAACACTGAGTTTGGTTTAGGGGGTCAATATATAAGCAGTATTGTCATGGAAAGAGGAGCTTTAAATTTAAATAGAAGGCATTCAAATGAAGACAGCGTAGGCAGAGGGAGCTGCCTACATAATACAGCTAAGCACCACCAGATTAGTGTCCTGCGATTTTTCCAGATAGCTATAACCGCGGAGACAAGCTTCATTTAGTGCTAAAAAGACCTCTGCCTGTCGCCATGTTTTTCTTATGCACATAAAATTCAAGCCTTTGTCCATAATAAAAACTTGTATAAAACTTATTTATTTGAAAGAGACTGTGAATTAAAAAGTTCCATTTTGAGCATTTTTGGCATAGTATATTTCTGTAATGGCTGTAGAACACTGAGATCCACTCTGTGTTTTCTGTCCAGCTTCGTGAGTAGCAATTTTGGAAAGTTTCCTGAACTGTTGAACAGAAATCTTGTGGTGCTTCCCGCGGTGTTCCCAGAGCTACAAACACCTGGAGTGAGATTGCTCTGATGACGTGTTCGATGAGCAACATCACTCCACACAGATTGAATGGATGTAGCAGAGAAGCCAGGCTGATGGTAAACAAACTTTCGCCAAGAACTTCAATGGACAGAAGTCCAAGTTCTTTTATGGCAGCAATGCACGTTTGAATAGAATAATTGTTATGACTTGTTATGAAGGGATAGTGTACTTGAGCATCATGCCGGTTG
>QNUK01000544.1:0-210000 GCA_013621035.1 Clarias magur | reverse complement strand
GTCAAGAGCAAGACAAGGAGTCAAAACAGGAAACAGTCAAAACAAAAAAGGAGCTGACTGAAAGCTACAGCTGTGGCCAAAAGTTTTGATAATGATGCAAATATTAATTTTCACAAAGTCTGCTGCTTGTGTTTTTTCAGATGTTACTTTGGTATACTGAAGTATAATTACAAGCGTTTCAAGTATCAAAGGCTTTTATTAACAATTAAATTAAGTTTATGCAAAGAGTCAGAATATGCAGTGTTGGTCCTTCTTTTTCAAGACCTCTGCAATTCGCCCTGGCATGCTCTCAATCAACATCTGGGCCACATCCTGACTGATGGAGCCCGTGCTTATGCTTGGAGTTTGTCAGAATCTGTGTTTGTTTCTTTTGGCCATGGCTGTAGCCTGTGTTTAAAAGACTAAATGTTCCAACAACAACCTTCCCTAAATTTTTAAATTATTGCCCAAAGATAACATTTTGTTTTCATGGTATTAAAGAATGGACACTATCTTAGGCACAGACATCCGAGAAATAACATAGCTACTTTCCACATCCAGAGGAAGGTGCTGTAGGCCCAGAGTGCAGGGCAGAATGAGGCGGAGCAGGGCGAGAAGTAACCTGAATCAATAGAGCAGTTGAATCATAATAACAGATGAGGAATGTAGCATATCGTGTGTGTGTGTGTGTGTGTGTGTGTGTGTGTGTGTGTTGTTCATTTTGAACAACAATGTATATACAGTGCATCTCAATAAATTAGAATATAGTGAAAAATGTATTTTTGTTCCTTTACCTCTGATGTATTCTAGATTTGTTACATATAAAGTGAAATATTTCAGGCCTTTTTGGTTTCATTTCAAAGATTACAGCTTACAGCTCATGAAAATAAAAAATCCAGTACCTCAAAATATTATCTCATAATATTTCCCAAGATCAATTACAGAAAGGATTGCATTAAAGAAAATACTACTTTTAAGAAGTTGGACAATTTTGTATTATTTTAAGACAATGGATTTTTATTCTATCGTGTGGATTTGCACATTTGACATTATATGGACCCTACTGTATATTCAGTGAAAATATAGCTGAACTGCATAGGATGAATAAGTGACCTGTGAACTTTTTGAAGAAAAAATGTGGAGTGTTGATGGACGATTTCATAGTTTTACATGCATTCCACTTGTCTGTATGTCTCTTATTCTCTCTCTATCTCTCTCTCTTTTTCTCTCACGCTCTTTCTCAGGTTATAGCTCCAGCGATGTTTATTCATATCACTGGGAAACATGGACGCTGTGCTAACCGCTGTGGGGTGAGTGCCAAATCAACACTCAGTCACTACTCCACTACAGAATATAAACCCATAATTAGTGTAAGTGTATATTGAGCAAAAATAAACAACCCACTCACTGCGTATTGTGCATTAGACTGCATGTGTAATTTTTAAGCCTTAAGGCACTAGAGATCGTGCTATAGAGGCCCTTAACATGGCACCTTTGCTGGCATTTGGTAATTTACACTGAACCTACCAATCCACCAATTCTGCCTCAGACGTAGCATGCATACTGTTGCTTTCACAAACAATAACTGCGTGTTGAGGTACTTTTGCTCGCTGTACACATTTACTGTACATCAAACACAGTGCTGGAGAGATCATAGCTCTGAACTTCCCATACTACAGTTCCGACAGAGCTCACTACTGAGTATATCTCATTAGAGAGAGACATGTGTTACTATGGAGATATCAGTGCAAACACACACACACACACACACATACACACACACACACTTGTTTCCAGATAAAGTCTTTACTACGCTGTGTGTCGATAAGTGTTTCATCATTATTAGGATATACACATCCTACACACACAAACACACACACACACACACACACACACACACTATACGTCCTACACACACACACACACATGCACACACACACACACACACACACACACACACACACACACATTCTACACAAACTAATCACACACAACACATCCTGCAGATACAGACAACACATCCTATACACACACACACACACACACACACACACACGCACTACACATCCTATTCACACAACCACTCCCTACGAATGGACACACACACACACACACACACACACACACACACACACACACACACACACACACACACACACACAGACTACACACCACTCACACACGCACCCATCCTACACACACACACACACACACACACACACACACACACACACACACACACACACACACTACACACAGACTACCCACACTTCACACACGCTACCCATCCTACACACACACACACACACACACACACACACTACACACGCACACATACAAACACTATACATCATGCACACGCAGGAAGACACGTCCAGTCGTGACGATGCCTTAAATTTATGCCAAAAAGTGGCTCATGACTTTCTGAATGCCATCAGTGATATCAGCGTCCAGGGCTTTAAGCGGTCTCAGTGTGCTCAAACAGCACACAAGTTGTGCAATGCGCCCGGGTTGCGATGGCGAAGGTGCTTGAACCTGCTCATTGTTGCTTGCACGTATATTTAAACCTTCTTTTCTGTGTGTGCGCGGGTGTGTAGATGTTCGTGTCCATCATGTTTGCAGCTATAGGAGTATTGGGCGCCCTCTACAGTTTTGGAGTGGCTACGTTAGGGCTGATTAATGCCCTGGAGTGCAAAGGGTATTTCACGGACAAGACTCTCTTTGAAAACAGGTATACACACACACACACACACACACACACACACACACACACACACACACACACACACACACACACACACACACAAACACACACTGGTGTGAACCAAATGAAAAACACCTTTGTTTGGAGGTTGAAGGGTATGGAGATGAAGGGAATCTGCCAATATTCCTCACCTGAGCAGTTCAGCCATTCAGGCCACTGGGTACACATCACACAATTTCCACACCTTCTTGACTTTTTGAATAGCCACACAGAATTAGATCAGTCTTGGGTACCAGGACCACCAGGCTACTCTAGTCGCTGTGATCCACCGTGATTACTCCATGTCAAGTTCATCCTGAATCACCGTTCTGTATTCAGGTAGACCGTAGGGGCGACTGCATCTGACTCTACTTTAATTTTCGTCTGGTCTGGCAGAGGTGAGAACACAACAGAGAATTCCTCCTGGAGTTCCTGTGCATTCTAGGATGTGAGAGCAAGTTTCTACAGGGACAAAACTACTGTAACTGAAGCATGTTCTTATTTATATGTATAACCTTGTACACTCAAATTACTCTCTCTCTCTCTCTCTCTCTCTCTCTCTCTCAGATTAAGTAATCTTAATTTGTGGCGTGCGTGTACGGAGCCGGGGGGTGTGGTGGAGTTTAACGTGGGTCTGTTCTCCACCCTGCTCGCCTGCAGCGCTCTGCAGCTCATCCTGTGTGCATCACAGATGATCAACGGCCTCATCGGCTGCATCTGTGGAGTCTGCATCGATAAAGGGGTGAGGGAGAATAAAAACACACACATAGACACACAACCAGTCAAGTAAAGCATAAAATCATGCAGATGCTGGACAAAAGCTTAACATGAAACATACTGATTAGAATATGTGAAAAATCTCAGATAAGAGATACTTTAAACTCTTAGAGTCTGTGTGAAAATCCTTAAAGATTTATGAAATACACAAAATAGCAAAATAGGGCCAGCCACCATGCCACGCTCATCTTTACTAAGATCACTGAGGTTTCTGTTTATTTTGATCTATCATGTGAATGTTATCTGAAGCTCTTGACCTGTATGATTAGCTGATTGGATGTTTTGCATGGATTAGCAGGTTGCCAATGAGTGTACACACAGGATTGATCTGTTTGTGTTGTTTGTGTTTCAGCCTTTGTGAGTGTGCAGCTCACACACTGAGGACTGACGACATAGATAGTTTGATTGGAATCAGCGATTAATGATCGGACCTGACTGTTAAAGATTCATGTGTTCTTTAATCCAAGTTAAATCTTACAGAAAGTCTAATAAAGACATTATATATGACATTATACAGCATCAGCAATAATCTGCAATAATTTCTAATCACTTTTTACATTTTTATTGTTGATGGTTAAACATGTAATCTTTTAATGGTTGATAAGGATGATAATTAAACCTGCTTATATTCCCATCTTCTTATGGTTCAGTTTTAGACACTGCTGTTATTTTATTATTATTATTATTTTTTTTATATACTCTTAATAGCCATTTAAACCTGTGTGTCAAATTCTGTGTACAGTATATTAACATTCAAGTGAATGTAAGAATGCATAATATCACTTATCATAAGGTTTTTACAAAGATCTCACACAGTTATGCAATAATAAATGGCTTCACCTGACCACCACCTCTAAATAAAACAAACATTCTCTGCATTATTATTACTTGTTATACTTATTTTCCAAAAATTGCAAATATTTCAAGGAAGGGTAAGGAGAACACATCCTTCTGTAATAACTCTGAAGACAAGAATAGTTTATTGCGTGTCAAAACTCCAAACCTGACATCCGAGACATCCATATTGCACACACACATTCTAATCAAACACTCATCATTTCATTTCCTGTGTGTGTGTGTGTGTGTGTGTGTGTTACCCGATGGCGAATTTGTGCAGGATACAGTCCACTCAGTCCTGAGTCGAGACTGTGAGCAGCTGCAGAGCCACAGAAACCAAACTGAGACCCTCAGCACTTCCCTCCTGCACCACCACACAGACCTGCACCACCGACCCTGCAAAAATAGATCACTCAGTTTCTTACACCAGGAAATTCTAGATAAAAGGAAAGTGTTAAAACATCAAGTACAGTTGCGGTACCATTTACTGCTCGATTGTCTTTCCTGGAATCTATTAGAGAAAGAGAGAACATGTGTGTGTGTGTTTGTTTTGTTCTTTTGATTAGAAATAAAAATCAATCACCCCCAACACGTCTACATACACAAATTTTGGCTATAGTTTCAGTAATTAAAATATTGTAATGCAGCTAAGGACATACTATGATAAACAGAATGAGCAGCTCACCGTCATATCTTCTGGTCAATTTGTGCTTCTTGGTGATTTAAATTGGGATATGACTAAACCACTCTATAAAGTCATTCAGCAATTTGATGCACTAAACTTACATCAAATTATCTGCTCCCCCACTAGGTATGACAACAAATCTATAGACTAGGCTACTTTGATAGATATCATTATAGCAAACTCTCCTTATAAGTATCACCCTGGGGTATTCAGTGATCACTGTTTTATTGCATGTGTTATAAATGGCTGTTCCATCAAGAAACCAACTTGATTCTGTTGTCAACGTGTCTTTAAAAATGTTAAATCAACAAGCTTTTCTACATGATATGGCAGATGCTAACTGGTCTGGAACTGTACTGTAGATGAGGCCTGGTATTTATTTTATACTAACTAATTGCTACTGTCCATAAACATGCCCAGATAAAAAGATCCAGAGTAAATGATCGACATAGTCCTTGGTTTACCCCGGAGCTCACTGCGTTTTTACAACAAAAAAATACTCTCTGGTGCAAGGCCCGGCACTCTAGATCCCCAGCAGATACTTTGGTTTTCAAGCAATTTAGAAATAAATCCTTACAAGCCATTCTCAAGGCTAAAACAGACTATTTTAAGAAGCAGTTTTCTCTTAGTAGTTCTGATCCTAAAAAATTCTGGAACACGAAAAAGGAGATGGAAAACAAACCATCTTGTAAGCTACCTTCTTTACTCTATTAGAGAACACTGTAGTATCGGACAAGAAGCAGATGTTGGAGCTTTTCAATAAGCATTTTATAACTTCTGGTCTAACCCCTGAATCATAAAACTAAATTTCTTAATCCTATTAATTGTTCTACTGCATCCCCCTCATTTCTTCCTCATCGTACACTACCTCCGTCCTCCTCGCATAGTTTCACCCTGAGGCTTTTTTCAGAGGAGGAGGTTCTGGATGAATTGATTAGGCTAGATCCCAATAAATCTGCAGGGTCCGATGAGGTGGATCCTGTCTTTTTTTAAATTGCTGCTCCGATCACAAATATATTAAATTTATCTTTACACACAATGTTAGTGTTCCCTCTTTTTAAAGGTGATGACCGGTCAGATCCCAATTGTTACATGCCTATTTCTGTTTTGCCATGTATCTCTAAGGTTTTGGAAAAACTTGTAAATGGTCAACTTACTGAATACTTGGAGGCACATAACATCCTATCACCTGCTCAATCAGGATTTAGAATTGGGTTTGGGTGTATAACAGCAATTCTTAAAGTCTTAAATGATATCTATTCTGCTCTGGACTCTAAATTGTACTGTGCCGCTATTTTTATTGACTTGGCTATAGGCTTATTGATAGGCTTTATGATATTGGCATTTCAGACAAATCCGTGTCTTGGTTTTCTAATTATCTTAGTGATAGAGTGCAGTTTGTGAAATCTGAACAGCTCCTTTCCCAGCCTCTCGCAGTCACCAATGGCATCCCACAGTGATCAATACTTGGACCTACATTTCTATTTATATTAATACTATAGATAATTCGATTTCAGATTAATCTATCCATCTTTATGCCAATGATACAATTCTTTACTCTACAGTAGGGGTGCTCCGATTGATCGGTCGCTTTGGGAAGTTTGATCGGCAGTCTCTGTAATGGTCGATATAGAGAAGCCGATCAGATGACGCTAAACTCGCGGGACATTTTTTTTTTTTTTGCGCGCTTCTAAAATGGCTTCACCGGTCTTGCAATTCTACGTGTTGTGTGAAAAAGACGATACATTAGCAATCTGCAACCCATGTAACAAGCCAATTCCACGAGGCGGGAAGCACCCAAAGCATTTTAACACCACGAACCCCATCAGACATTTGAAGGTTAGTCACGTTAAGGAACACGAGCAGTTTTCAAAGTTGTCTAGCGCTAGCAACTCACGCGTTGCCACTCGACACTCACTCAGCTGTCGGTAATACCTCTCACCTACACGGTTTCGCACAGTGGCCGTAAGTACGGTTCATGATTCACCGCGGGTTTTGGCCCTGTGATTATGTTTCCATCTTTCCGCACGAAAAATTAAACATGTTTTTTAACATGTAATGTAATTTTTTAAACATGTTTTTAAACATGAAAAAATGAAACATGTTTAATTTTTTGGCGGTCCTGCTTGCAGACCGTGCAGAATTTCCGGCGACTCATGTCCTACTTCCCTGCTGAAAAAAACAGCATAGACCAGATAGCTGGTGACCAGCTTAACCAAGATATGTTGTGTTTTGGTGCTGGTATGCTGGTATACTGGTATACTGGTGACCAGCATACATTTGTCAAGCTCTAAGCTGTTCCCAATTACTAACCAAGCACAGGCTGCTATGCTTTAAGTTGACGTGTTGCACATGTTGCTGGCCAATAAATACAGTTATAATTGTAATTTTAATACTTAAACTATATCTAACAACAATGTAAATGAATAAATAATGCTACATGATAAGGCTTTGAGTAGACCCTGGAATCGGTATCGGCCCCAAAAATCTTGACCGGAGCACCCCTACTCTACCGGTCCTTCTCTTGCTACAGTTTTGCAACAACTTCAGCTTAGTTTTAATAGATTGCAACTGACTCTTTCCAATTTGCATCTCCAGTTAAACACTTCCAAAACTAAAGTCATGTCATGATGGTGGGATTGAGGCATAAACGCAGAGATCATGATGTTTCCAATGTTGTTTCTTTTTAATGATAAGTAAAGGAATCAAACAAACAAATATACTTTATGACAAAACAAACCAAGACATGGGAAATACTCACTAAACGCTACCGACATGAACTAAGTTAAATAAGCAGATGCAAGACAAGAAACTGAACTAAAACAAGCTATTCATAATAATCCTAATGAGCAACTCGGTTCAGGTGAGCGCCCACGTCACCTGACCGAGGAGCATAATGGGAACGGAAGTGAAACTAAACAAACTACAAACACAAAGTCTCTGGGCGCTAGGCACCCTCTTAGGGTTTTCCCTGACAAGTCATGTGGTTTTGAAAAAAAAAGGTCTCCATTAAGCTCTCCAAGTATCTGCTCCCTTGATGGGACACCATTGGATCAGATTACTGAATATAAATATCTGGGAATTTGGCTAGATAACACTCTGTCTTTCTTAAAACACATTGATAATTTGAAGTCTAAGATCAAAACAAAATTTAGGTTCCTTTATAGAATGCGTTCTGCATTTACATAATCTGCTAGGAAAACTCTGGGGCAAATGAACATTCTCTCCATGTTTGATTATGGTGACATTATTTACAGATCAGCATCCAAAGGCTTGCTACAAAAGCTTGATGTTCTCTACCACTCTGCCATCCGGTTCATAACAAATGCGCCTTTCAAAACTCATCACTGTACCCTGTATTCTTCTCTCAACTGGTCTTCATTGCACACCCGCTGTAAAACTCATTGGTGGTAATTTGCAAAACTCTTCTCGGGTGGTCCCGTCCTTACTTACAAGAACTGTTACACGCTTCTTCTTCTGGGTACAACATTCGCTCTGCTAATCTGATTCTGCTGACAGTTCCTAAGGCTGCCTCTGTATTCTGTAATCTCATTCCTGTCTGCTTTTCATTCTCGGATCTCAGCTTACTATAAAGACGTGTGTTGCTGTTATTTAGATTAGCTGCTATAACTCATTGCTGCTTTATTGTTGACATAGTTTATACTACATCTTATGTTTTTTTTAATTTATATGCATTTTTTGTTATTTATTTTTTTTTTATTTCCATAATTTTTGTTTTTACTGTATATATGTATCTTTCTTAAAATGTGTTATTTTAGTCTCCCCATTTCCCCCAAAGGCTTCGCCTTTGTCAGGCCACAGTTGTAAATAAGAAACCTGTTCTTACTCTCTCTTGCCTGGCTAAATAAAGAAAACTTAAAATAAAAAAACCCTGGTTCTGAAAAATATAGCCAGCATGGAGCCGCCAAAAGCTGCAGTTCCTTGAATGCCTACTAGCTGGCTCTAGAAGCGAGTCAATGCACATAATGAGTCAATGCACATAGCCCCACATTTTTTCAACAGAAATAAACTTGTTTGCAGTCTTACACAACAAATGGTTTTGGTTTCCATAGCTAGAGTTCCCATTCCTGTCAACTGTAAGGGAGGGGTTAACATGGGATGGCATGTGGGGAATGGATAAAATAAATCTTTATTAGGTAATCTTTATAAATTAAATCTAACTATTAGGTGTCTGAGGCCTTTCTGAAGACCTGCAGTGATTCAACACTCTTCATAAATTTGTGTGAATTTCAAATCTTTATAAATATAGTAGCTAATATATTTTCCCTTATTTAAGTAGAGCACAAACTGGGCTTTTATAATGTTGTTGGTGTTAATATGTCAGATTCATTTGCAACTTTTAAACTTATGTCTTTTAAGTTTATGTATGTCAACAACTAAATTATAAAACTCAGAAACACCTTTTATTTGGGGTAAAGTGGCTGATGTGCCTAACGTTTTTTAGCAGAACCTCTGTTTCACTGAATAATCTACAAATATTAGCAAAATGTTTTTGTTTCTTCATTCAAGAAACATTCTGTTCTGTTGGACATAGGCATGCATCAGCACATCACTCCCCCCAAAATAACACAACAATTAACATTTACTTACATCTGAATAGAGTCATTTACATAAATCTTGCATGTGAATGGAGCGCTAAGCGTGGGGGCGGGTCTCCAACGTGTGTGGAGACAAGAATCTGACATACGTCTGTTTTTTATTCTTAACATTAATTAAAAAAAACGTCTAGTGTTTGCGTATGAATGGAACTGCACCAGACCTCAGTGTGTGACGCGCACGCCAGGCTCCGCCCCCGCACTATGTCCTACGTCACCGGAGTTCTAGCACGTCCGCTCCGTCCCCATCCAGATCTGCTGCGTGACGGGGGCGCCCCCTGCTGGGGGATTGGTTCGTTACATCACTCCTCCATTACGTATGCAGGTTGGCTGGCTGCACGAGGAAAAGATCCGATTCCTGGTTCTCGAGAAGTCAACGTCTGACCTGATTCTGGGGCGTCCATGGCTCACTCTCCACAAGCCAATCCTCTGCTGGCAGGATGGGGAGATCCTGAAGTGGGGGGACGACTGTTTCTCTCATTGCCTTTCCCAGGTCCCAGCTCTACCACTCAACTCGACCTCCATGGAGAGTCCAACTGGGGTGCCTCATCACGATATTCCAGAGGCATACTCCAGCTTTCAGGACATCTTCTGTCCAGTCCGAGCCACACAACTGCCTCCACACCGGCCATGGGACTGCGCCATCGACCTCCTTCCAGGTGCACCGGTGCCAAGAGGTAAGATCTACTCTCTCTCTCTCCCGGAACAGAAGGCAATGGAGACGTACGTTGAGGAGGCCCTTCGGCAAGGCTTCATTAGACCCTCAACTTCCCCTGCTGCTTCCAGTTTCTTCTTTGTGGCGAAAAAAGACGGGGGCCTTCGGCCGTGCATTGACTATCGGGTGCTAAATAAGGTCACGGTAAGGTTCAGTTATCCCCTTCCTCTCGTCCCCTCCGCTCTGGAACAGCTGCGGGGTCGGGGCTGTATTGTCACAGCAGCAGGGGAAGGATCCAACTTACCATCCATGTGCCTTCTTTTCCAGGAAGCTGTCACCGGCGGAGAGGAATTACGATATCGGAAATCGTGAGCTTCTCGCCATCAAACTGGCCCTGGAGGAGTGGAGGCATTGGTTGGAAGGGGCGATCCATCCGTTCCTGGTCCTAACTGACCATAAAAATTTGGAGTATCTACGTGAAGCTAAACGTTTGAACTCCAGACAGGCAAGGTGGGCGTTGTTCTTCACGAGATTCCATTTCTCCATTTCTTATAGGCCAGGAACGAAGAATGTCAAGGCCGACGCACTCTCCAGGGTCCACGATCCCGAGGAAATGGCAGAGCACCCAGAGAACATCCTTCCCGCGACTCTATTCGTCTCGCCAATACAATGGGAGGATCACAGCTCCGATTCCCATAGCCGTTCCCCCAGTGCCTCTCCGCCCGGTTGTCCACCACAGCTTTCCTTTGTCCCCGAACCAGAGAGAGAGCATCTTATCCACCAGGTACACTCCTCACTTGGCACCGGTCACCCGGGGGTCACCCAAACTCTCTCCCTTCTCCGCGAGCGTTTCTGGTGGCCTCGGATGAAAGAACAAGTGCAGAGGTACGTACGGGGATGCCAGTCATGTGCTGTGTCTAAAACACCCAGACAACTACCCACAGGAAAACTGCTGCCTCTACCTGTTCCTCGACGCCCCTGGTCCCACCTGGGCATAGATTTTATGACGGACCTCCCTGTGTCTCAAGGTAACACCTGTGTGCTAGTTATAGTGGACCGTTTTTCTAAATTTTGTCGCCTTATTCCACTCCCAGGCCTCCCGACAGCACAAAAGACGGCGGAGGCTCTGTTCGAACAGGTCTTTCGGAACTTTGGCATCCCAGAAGACATCGTTTCAGACCGGGGTCCCCAGTTCATCTCCCGGTTCTGGAAGGCCTTTTTCAGACTCCTGGGGGTGACCGTGAGCCTGTCTTCTGGGTACCACCCGCAAACTAATGGCCAAACAGAGAGGAAGATCCAGGAGATAGGTCGATACCTGCGTACCTTCTGCCACGACCACCAGAACTCCTGGGGCCAGTACCTCGTTTGGGCCGAGTATGCCCAAAACTCTCTCAAGAACCCAGTTACTAGATTAACACCATTTCAGTGCATACTCGGTCATCAACCCCCGCTATTCCCCTGGAATGGGGAAACCTCCGAGGTCCCCGCTGTGAATCACTGGTTCCAGGAGAGTGAGAGGGTTTGGGCATCAGCGCACCGACAGCTTCAGAGGGCAGTCAGAGGGCAAAGGATCACAGCTGACACCCGGAGATCTAATGCCCCAACCTACAGACCTGGGCAGAGGGTTTGGCTGTCAACCCGGGATGTCCGCCTTCGGCTGCCCAGCAAGAAGCTGTCACCTCGATACATTGGTCCCTTCACCATCCTGTCCCAGATCAATCCAGTCACATTTAAGTTAAGTCTTCCACGCACCTACAGAATACACCCCACATTCCATGTCTCACTATTGAAACCATACCACACACCCTCACTTTCTGCTTCCCCAGAGTCTGGCGATCCAGAGGAACCCCCACCGAGCCTCGACCTGGAGGATGGCACGATCTACGCCGTCCGTGAAATCTTGAGGTCCCGTCGTCGAGGTGGTCGTCTGGAGTATCTGGTGGACTGGGAGGGGTACGGTCCCGAGGAGAGAAGTTGGGTTCCGCGGGATGACATCCTAGACCCAACCCTTCTCGCCGAGTTCCATCAGACTCAGCCCCAGATGCCGGCTCCCAGGGGTAGAGGTCGCCCACCACGACGACGTATTCTCCGGCCCTCAGGAGCGGTCCGTGGAGAGGGGGGTTCTGTGACGCGCACGCCAGGCTCCGCCCCCGCACTACGTCCTACGTCACCGGAGTTCTAGCACGCACGCACGTCGCACGCACGTCTCACACACACACACACACACACACACACACACACACACACACACACACACACACACACACAGCTGCTCCATATTCTGCTGATTCACACACACGCACATAAAAGCACCACCGTTTCACCAGCACTCCGTCCGAGATTAACCACACGACCGAACTCTTCGAAAAAAGGACTCTTCTAAAAAGACGAAAAGACCGTGTTTGTTTTCTGGCTTTCTTTAAAAGACTGTTATCTTCCTTTGTTGTATTCCGTGTTTCCGTGTCTCCCGTGATCCCAGTCTGTTTAAAACCCCCGTTCTTATGCACTCCCATTTTCTCCCCTGCCAGCTCCGCGCTATTTTCTTTTTATTTATTAATTTCTGTTTTGCTTTTGGTTTCTGCTTTTTCCCGTGTTTGATTTCCAGTGTTGAGTATATTGTTTTGGTTAAACCCCGTGTTTTGTTTTCACCCGATTTTGTAAATAAATAACCCAGCCGGGTCACATCTGTGACTTCCGTGTGTGAGTTCCGTTGGTGCGTGACACAGTGTCCTGACGTCTTGAGAATTAATCTCACTGATCTTGGTCATCTTGAAATGCCTCTACTGAACGTCTGGATGGACTGTATTTATCCAGGCTAAATATGTCATGGTGAGGTGAAAAGTGAGATTGGGTTGTGGATAATCTAGATTCCTGTGAATCATGCAAATATTCAAAATAGTGGTCTTGAAATTTTCACATAGAGTGAATTACTGTAACTCTTAAATGGACCATAAGGCCTAAAAGGAATTGTCCATGTAATTTTTTTATTACACCAAAGCACTTTTTCTGTGGAGAACATTATTTTATGGTTGCAAAAATCTCTAAAATAACCACAAGGGAACATTGTGTTTAAGGTATTTTAATGTATTTTAAAATGACAATCCTGTAATGTCCTGGGAACGTTATTGTATGGTTGCAAAAAATAAACCCTTAAAAAGAATAACTAACTCCCCTATTCTCCCCCTATTTTTCCCCTCCCCTAAAGTTCTTCTACTCTGCACTACTTTACTAATGTTGTTGATAAATATTTAAAATTAAAATGAGTTTCAGTTTATTACCTCTGCACCACTTCAATTTGAAAATAAACAAAAAGTTTAAGAACTTACATTCATGCCCTAGTTACAATCGTCTCCACACACGTTGGAGTCACACACATCTCCTATGTATTTATTTTCTGTTTGTTCCTTGAGAAGTCTCTTCTCAAGCTCTTCTCATCTTTAATTCATGATAGGTGTGAAGTAATCAAACAGAAACACAGTGGAACCTCGGATTACAAGTAATGCGGTTTGCGAGCGTTCCACAAGACGAGCAAAGATTTTTAATAAATTGTGACTTGAAAAATTAACAAGTCGTGGTTTACGAGTACCGAGTATCATGTATCACGCATGCGCTTCTTGTTTTGACGAAGAGCGTCACGTGATCACAAATGAGCCAATGGTTTTTCTCTCTCTCGTGCTGCGTAATTGTGGGTAATTGTCTCCCCTGCTGGGTCTTAGTGCGCGTCTCTCACTGGTGTAATCAACATCCGTGCACGTGTGTACTGTTTACTATAACACTGTGCGCGTGTAAAACATCTTTTATTTTGTGTTTGTATGTTTGTGTGTACAGCACGCGTGTATTATTATAACACATGTGTGCGCGCATGTAAAGCAAAAATAAAGTCTCATTAGAGAATTTACAACTAGAATGCAGAAACCAGTAACAGTATGAGGAGCAGAAACTAAATTCTGATATACAATTTACATAGCAACAGTGACGAGTAATATGTACATGATTGTTAATTCATGATATTGGTATTGATATGATATTGAGGAACCCTGGCATACAAAGTGCAGCGGTAAGGATATTACACCTATTGTTTCTAGGTGGTGACCATTATTTTAGGTCATTTCCCTACAGAAGGGGGAGGAGTTACAAAATTTGATGGCTACAGGAAGGAAAGACCTCCTGTGGCATTCTGTGGTGTTTCTCTGTGATCACAGTCTATGGCTCAATGTGCTCCGGTAGGACAACAGAGTGGCACAGAAGATGGGGTGTCTTGTTCAGAATCCTGAAAAGTTTCGTCAGCATACTACTCACACACACCTCCACCAATACTCCAGCTCCACTCCAGCTTGTCTAATCATAGTTTGGAATAAATGGTTGTGTTATTCATATCTATTAGTGGTGTGTAATGTAAACCCATGGGTCTCTTGGCAGTCAAATCCACAGACAGCTACACACTCACACGTGGTCGCTAGACCATAAAGCCAATCACGAGAATGCATGACACCTGGGCGCACGCCTGTATAAGCCCCCTAGTCTCTGTACCTGGCATGAGTATATTAGTTCCACATCAGCTTTGAGAGCAGACCTATGCCACTCTGGTGTAGAAGAAAACACCATGACATTTTTGTGTTTAATGAGAAGAGAAAAGAGAATTTATGTTAAAAAGAATACATAGCATACTGGTTGATTATAAAAAGAAAATCAATTATTTTTGTAACATTTTTCTTGTTAGAAAAGATTGATCTGCTTGAGGCAGTCACTACCGGAAATTGTGCGTAATCACACCCACAGTCTTTAAGCTCTTCATCAGGGCTCATACCTAACACACTGAACTTACCGGATCTTTAATAGTGCATACCGCTCACACTAACAGAATGTCCGCACCATCCCAAGAGTCTAGAGACTTATGGCAAATGGTAGAAGCAAGCATGAACAAGCATTGACCATGTTCATGTAAATAATGGAAATTCCGCAATGAACTGGCCAAATCCAAACACAGCTCAATTCGCAGACCACTTCCAGGTTGCTACCAGCTCCTGACTCAACTCATGAGTGGACTTGCGATTCCAACTCCCTCCCCGATTGTGGCTGAGATTATGCACTCCTCAGCCATGTGCGGGTGAACCTGAAAGATGTAATGCAGTGGCTGATTATATCATTGCATTCCAAACCCAGGTAGCTTGATGAACTGCAAGATGTACAGACCGGAAGAGCACTGGGTTCTAGCCTGTCACATACTGGACTCTGAGCTCATTTCTGCAACAATTGAGCAGCAGGTATTTGATCATCAGGAGTTATTCCTAACGGGTATGGGGGGGATGGTACTGGAATGTCACACGACATTCGACATGCAAATGCACAGACATTTACACTGCAGATTTCCAGATTTGCGGCCAATGGCATGCCAATGTGGGACTCTAGACGCTGCACTTGGTGTGGACATTAATTCTATAGCAGGTAGAAGAGAGGCTCTATGTTATCTGGTATAGGAGAAAAGAATCAAGAAATATTGAAAAAAAAAATAGAAACATTAAGAAAAGAAAAGTAAGAAAAAGAAAAGAAAAGAGAAAAGAAAAAAGAAAAGAGAATAGAAGTGCTGAAAAAAAGAGAATTTATGCTGAAAAGAAAATGTGACAAATGAAAAACGAGGCTTTATTTTGGTTGAGTATAAAAGAAAAATCTAAAAAGAAAAATTCTAATAGTTGTAAAATGGTTATAAATGTTCATAATCACTCCTGCAGTCTGTTGCCACATTGCTGTCGGCGGCATTAGGGCTCGAACATAACACACTGACCTTCTAGGTACTTTAACATTGTGTGCTGCTCACACATACTGTAACACGTAATGGTTTCCAGTGGATTCTGTTTGTATTTCTGATGGTCTGTAATTATAGCTTAATGGACTGTGTAATTCTCACATAAATAAATGTCCTGAAACCTGGACTCTACTGGTGGATAATCTGTTACTTCTCCTCAGCAGTTATCAGGTTTCCTACAGTAGCACCTGATAACTATTCAATTCAATTAAATTCAATTCAATTCAATTTCATTTGTATAGCGATTTTAACAATTGTCATTGTCGCAAAGTTTTACACAATCAAAATAATTATTTAAGTTTGTATGGAATGTGAGTGTGTGTGAATCAAAATGATCAGATCGTCCCTGATGAATGAGCCGAGGGCGACGGTGCTGAGGGAAAAACTCCCTGAGATGGCAGCAGGAAGAAACCTTGAGAGGAACCAGACTCAACAGGGAACCCATCCTCATCTGGGTGATAACAGAGAGCAAGGATTGATCTGCACTCATACTGTGTGTTAGGAGGCTGGAAGTTCAGTATAACAGGAGATGTTAATTGATAACTATTCACTTAATCCAAAGAAGAATTATACTCACATATGATGAACACAAAAAAAAAAAGATATATATATATAAAACCATCATGTTCCTATGAGTACGGGTCTCAGGAGCTTAATAACATTCACAACCATCTTGACTGGAAACTTTTAGGAATCTGATGGAAAACATTAAGTTATTCTTGAAGTCCGTCACATGATGGAAACAATCAGATATTTTTCTCATTGAATCAAGTGGAGTCATGTGCAATGTTTACTCAAATTTCACAAGTGTGTGTGTGTGTGTGTGTGTGTGCATTAATAAACACATTTAAACACATTTATCTACAGTAGCAGAATTATTACAATAAAAACGCAACAATCAGAAACAGTTAGTAAATCATGTTTTATTGCTTGAAGCGGTAGATTAGTCGACACGTTTAAACTCCTGCTGTAGGGAAGAGAAGCTGAAACCCTGATCAGGAGGTCGAGGGTAATTTATCTGTGTGAAGCCATAGTGATGATTTGAAAGGTCAGAGGTCAGACATCAGAGTCAGCATTCACCTGAAAATCAAAACCATATTAAAGTTCTGAAACTGGGCTCTACAAAATACGATAGAGGATGTCTGATGATCTCATGTCCTAAATGCAGGATTAGTGTGTCTCCTATTGAGTGCACTACAGTGTCATACCCTGGTAAGGGAGAAAGACGATTTTGTCAGGGTCAAGCTGCTCCTTTTGAACAACCTGACTGAACTTCTTCCTAACATCCTGACAGACCGCAGTAGTACGGGCTGTCTCACACACACACACACACACACACACACACACACACACACACACACACACACACACACACACACACACACACACACACACACACACACACGCACGCACACGCACACACACACACATTAAAAAACTGTAAGTTATCATATCTGTGCATTTGTAGTGCCTGGATTAACATTAATAAAATTATATCACTATTCAGTATAAATGTAATGTGAATAAAATAAACCAGTAAAATTCATATAAGGAGCTGGTGACTGACTGTAGAGCTCAAGGTTGTAAGTGACATTTTCCTTCATGGTCCTTTTGTTCTGAATGATAATGTAATCATCGTACTTCGCATCCAAAAAAGTGACTTCAGTCAAAGGATTGAAGTCTGAGAGAGAAAAACATTCGAGTAACACATTACTGCACTTAATAACGCATTATATTTTGTTACTCTGTTTAATATGTTTTTAATTATACATTCTTGTGCTTTATAATTTATAACTGTCCATTATTCATAACTCTGTGTTTGATCGAAGTCACGTACACGTGTGTAAAGTCATGTTTGTTGTGCGTTTCAGACTCACACGTTTAACAGAAATGTTTCTGGGGCTTTGGTCTTCTTCAGAGTATTAATTCTTGTGACACAGCCAAATTTTGAACTGCTTAGAGCTCTAAACACACACACACACACACAAACATACACACACACATATATATATATATATATATATATATATATATATATATATATATACTGTACATAAAGAGTTATAGTCATAGACACTCTGTTTAAAGTGTTCTCACTGTGTGATGGTTTTTCTTTCTGTCTCTTACATCCTCACTGAGTTTTTCGCTTGCATGTCTGCGTCGGAGGTGGGCATCAAGATGAGCACAGAGGCCCACTTCATCCATGAGGGATCTTCTATCTACGCTGGACCAGAGACTGTACCTGACAGGTACCACTTTCCAGCCACCTGCGGGCAAAAAGAGAAAAAGATCAATCCACACTCCAGGACAACAGGCAAGCTTGAGGTCTAAAACATACAAAAGTTTAATTTCAAGGTAAACATCATCGTCAGACAGAAACAAAACCTGCAGACTGGGCGGAAATAGTTGACAAAGTGACTGTGGAACAGAATCTCTTAGATAGCATGGAGCTGATGATGGACGGGTGTGTGTGATAAATAACCCACAGCCTGAGAGCCAGAAACTAAGTGGTGGTTCTTCTTCATCTTTTCTTGGTATCCTTTATTAAATGAGTATTCTTATTATTGAATTGTTATTACCTTTTTCACATCAAAATCAGGCAGATTGGGAATTACATCTGTTCTGAAAATAAAGAGAAAAACTCCTAGAAGTCCAAACATCCTGATTGCCATGGTGACACCAGAGTGAGTGCTGGAGAGTGTAATAGCGCGCCACTGAGCCAAACTTATATACAGCTCAATCCGCCCCAGACCACCCCCCCCCTCTTTTTTCCCATAAGAGTGGAGGTAAAATGGAAAACGGTGTGTGCGTGTGCGCAAAAAATTTAATAAAAGGTGTGTGAAATAAGAAGTGCTGTGGAAGAGTGCAGATTTTCCACATTACTGTAAGTACAGAAAATTATAACTAAGAAGATTATAATTAATTATAACTAATTGTAAATTGTGTGAAGCCAGGGTGATGAAGGAGAGCAGGTCAGAAGATTAAAAGATAAAAGTGTGTTTAATCAGTAGCACTTTTCTGACCAGTAACACTGAAAAACACACACAAAAAAGAAATTTCCTTCTTAATGTAATAAAATAGGTCACGGTCAGAGATAAGAATTCACAGAGATGATAAGTTTTTTTTGAAGAGTTCATGGAGATCAGAAACAATCTGAATCCCACCAATGACCACACACCATCTGGTTTACACTCTTCACCTCACAGAATGTGTAGCGCTGTGTTCTCTACTGAATCAATTGTATCTAAAGAATTATTGGACAAAAAGGTACAGTCACACAACCACACAGCTGCAGGTGCTGTCGTTCAAATGTCATACAGGGAGAAGATTCCTGCTCCTCAAAATCATCCATTTTAATGTAAATATGGTTCGGGAACAGCACCATGCAGGACAGACCAGCTCTTCACAGCGTGGTGCATAACATCAGTACCAAGCTCTCTTAGTTCTTCCTAAACCATTCAGCGCATTGGGTGGTGAGGTTTCTCCAGCGTGATCGATTTGCCTTCAGCCTCATCCCACGAAATACCAAGTGCACATAGATTGTCCTTGAATGTCCGGCTCCATGTTGCACATGATCTGCCTTGATTTCTCTATCCTTTTGGGGGAGTCCATCGAATTGCTGATTTTGGGTGCCGTGAATGGAGTTGACGCCGTATCTGGAACACAAAATGCATATCGCTCAGTCATGTTGTTTAGGGGGTGGGTCGCAGTTTGGTAGTAAATCTCTTTGTTGTTGATGTGGTCCTGCAAAAAGCCACCTGCTTGGCGACATTGAGACTTTGTGTGTTCCTGGCTGACGTCTTCCATGTTTCACTGGCATAGATAGCAATTGGAATGACAATATAATTGAGCAGATAAATTTTCATTGCTGTGTCAGTCTTCTTCTTACCAAATTGGACAGAGCCGCTGGATGACCACCCCTGCCTTTGCAATCCAACAATCCTGACATCGCCATCACTAGCTAGGATGTTGCCCAGGTAGGTGAACCTGGTGACCTCCTCGAGCTGTTGCTGCACCACCATCATTTCTGTAAAGGTGAGGTCTGTCAGGTGTGTTGGTGTCAGGCCCTCCTGATCCATTGCAAAGAACTCTGTGTTACCATTTTCCATCCAGACACAGCAGCTGGATCCAAGTTATAGGTTATGGAATACCTCAATAAATCGCAAAGGAATGCTGTATGATCTTGCAATACTCCAGAGAGAATCCCAGTAGACACTGTCAAAGGCCTTCGTAAATAGAAACAACATTCATTGAGAACAGCTGCTGGTATTCCAGGCTCTGCTCTATAATGGTTCTCAGAACAAAGATTTGTTCTGTGTAAGTCCTGCCACTCTGGAAACCAGTCAGTTGTTCCTGGAGCTTTTCATCAACAGCTTTTTGAAGTCTTCAAAGTAGGACAAGGCTGAATACTTTGCTGGGGACTGAGAGGAGATTGATTCATCACCAGTTGTTGTAGTCTGCCAAATTGCCTTTATTAAAGAGTTTCACAGTGACTCCTCTTTGCCAGTCTTCTGAGACTTGCACTGCTAACCAGCAGGAGTTGAAAAGATCAGTCATTTCTTCAAAGAGTCGCTGGCCACCATACGTTAGCATTTCTGCAGACGCCAGGTTCAGGCCAAGCACTTTGTTCTTCTTCAGTAGTCAAATAGCTACAGCTGTCTCCACTTTTGTAATTTGCATCAGTCTGCACTTCCAGATCATTAGCTGGGTCTGGGGGATCAAAAGTGAAGGTGGTTTCGGGGAGAGGTTGATTTAGCATTTCCTGCTCTTCTTCGGTTAGAAGCGGCTTGCCATTCTTTTTTTTCGTTTGATCCATTGTTTGATCCTTTTGATCCTTGTCCTTGATGGTGCCCGTGCCTACTCTGCACCAGAAAGGCCACGGACGCAATCAAGTGCCTTGGTGTCATTTCTTTTTGCCGCTTCTTGTGCTTTTTGGCCCTTCTAGTTTAGCCAGTCAAGCTTGTCCCACCTATTAGCTCCTTTTCACTTCCCAGTCCAGTTCCCAGTAGACCTCCGCTATGTGTAGTCACTCTTCCTCAATCTTCGCCTTCACTTATAAATTAGATCCCAGGTCTGATCCTGCATTCCCTGTCTGTACCATGCCTTCTTCCAATTTGCACCTCTGCACATTTAGTCACTGCTTTGTTTTTAGCCTTGCTCTGGTGCGCTGTCATGTTGGAACTGGTGTGGAGTTGTTTTTCAGGAGTTGGGCTCAGCTTCTTACTTTCAGTAAAAGAAACTCCTAATGCTTCAGCATACCAAGACATTCTGGACAATTGTATGCTCTCAACTATGTAGAAATAATTTAACGATGTTCCCTTCCAGTTCCAATATGACTGGGCACTAGTGCACGAGCAAGGTCCATAAATACATGGTTGAGCGTGTTTAGTGTGACAGACCTTGATTGGAGTCCTGATCTCAACCCAATAGAACACCTTTTGGATAAATTAGATTAGAGACTGCGAGCTAGTTCTTCTTGTCCAAAATTCGTGTCTGACCTCACAAATGTGCTGAAAGAATGGTCAAAAATCCAGGCAGGTGAGTGACTACGTTTGGCAATATAGTGTATGTACAGGGCCCAAACTACTGGCTACGCCCCCTGCTGGCCTTCACATCAGTTGTAACAACTGGAAAAAATAAAGTCACATGCATCTTTTGTTTCAGTTTAAAACCGAAATGCTAAAATATATAAAATTCTAAAATATAAAATATAAATGATAAATAAAATTGTATATATAAAATATAAAAAACTTTGTGCCATGCAGCATCAAGTATATGGTTAGCGTTAGACAAAATGCCTGGGCATGGACAATGGGGATGTCATGTGTGTGGACTTGTAGAACCAATGCCCAATGCCATTTTTAGAATCTCACTTCAAGCTTTTCTGAAAAGTTGGCAGCTCTGTAAACGTATATACTTTGTCATCTTAACCAGCTGCTAACATCAACTAGTAATGCATGTTAAAATAGGAGGTGAGAAAAATGAGGATGGTGGAAGAACTGAGAGTTAAAACAAATGCAAAGCAAAGCCACCAACTATCATTCATTGATTGATGACCCAGCTTCACACAGGCACACACACTCTGCTCTACACAGAAACTTTGCTCTGTCGCGATTCTTTACAAAGGTAAGGTGCTGGTTCATTTGTTTTGCTTTTTTTTACTTTACAGCAGTGATTCCAATAGTCTGCGCTCACGTGAGTGTCATTAGAGAGATTTCTTTTTTCCCCGTTAAAACAGTGTTTCCATTGTGTGTGTTTGTTGTGAAACTTAAAAAGCGAGGTGGGGGGAGGGAGGAGGAGTTTTACTGTGTAAGACGAGGCGAGGGAATTCCGCACACACACACACACACACACACACACACACACACACACACACACACACACACAAATACACGGCGTCTGCGTGCACAAACGGAAACACCTATCTGTTGGGATTTATTTTAACTTTTTTTAAAGATAAAGTGCAGGTTAATTTGTTTTATTTTTATTTTATATATTGTAATAATTATTTTTCTGTATTCATTTTTTTAGGCTGTGGAACGAATGATTTGAGTTTTCATTATTCCTTATGGGAATTGATTTTTTATTTTTATTTGGTTTACGAGCGTTTTGGAATACGAGCCGGCTTCCGGAACAAATTATGCTTCTAATCCAAGGTTCCACTGTATATATATATATATATATATATATATATATATATATATATATATATATATATGTGTGTGTGTGTGTAAAAGTGTGTATATAAATATATATATATATATATATATATATACACTAATATATAATTATTATAATTTCTAAAAATAAGTAAATAAGACATTGTGATTGAAACAGTTACTCAGTTGCTCAGTACTCGAGTATCTTTTCACTGAATACGTTTTTATACTTACTTGAGTAATATTTTGGATGACTACTTTTTACTTCTACTTGAGTAATATTATCTTGAAGCACAGCTACTCTTACCTGAGTGATGTTTTTTTTGCTCTACTCACCTCTGCCCATTACAAGCTTTTCTGAAAATTTGGCAGCTCTGTATCAATTTATGATGCACTTAACTAGCTGCTCACATTAACAAGTAATGCTTGTTGAAGTAGGTGAGTTGGGGATGAGGATGGTGGGAAAACTCAGTCTGTTTTTTAAAAACACATTCAACATGTTTGTTTTGTTTCACATTGACTGGCAAAAAAGCTAAAACTATCTTGAGTGGTTTAAGATAATTGCGTGGAGATTGGCTACACGGAGTTGGTTACAGCTAGCATACAGCTAGCTAACACTGATGTGAAGCCTGAGGGAAGAACCTGCAATATTAATAAAATAAAAAACCCCACACACTTCAATCTAAACATGGAAACCAAGGCGACGTCCAGGTGAGGAGGGTAAACATGCAGGGCGTGTCTCTGTACACCGCAGCTACTGACCCAAGAAGATTTCTGTTCCTGTAAGCCTTTACTTTCTGTAGAACCAGGTCTCTAACGGCCGGTCAGGCTTAATGTCTGTCTGTCTGTCAGTTTTGTCAAATGATTTGTGGGTCAAAGATGGCTCCTTAACAATGCAACAACAAACATTAAAAAAACAATCATCAGCGTTATTTAGCTGTGAGTTTCATATAAATTGTCATTTAAACACAGCATCATATTTATTGTTTTAATAAGTATTTTTATTTTAATAATGATTTCTATTTGTGATTTGTGTAAAATGCAAATGTCATACTGCCAATGTTACAATGATTGATTTTTTCTGAAAATATTTAAACAATACACACACACACACACACACACACACACACACACACACAGTAACATTGATACGTCTCTTTTAATATTGCATTGTAGTATAAATTTTTTTATTGTATTGTATTTTTTTTTTTTCTGTAGTTCAATATCGTCACACTGTAGCGCCAAGATCTCAACACTACTGTGATACATTTGGGGTTTATAAAGTGATATTTATTTTCTGGTTAAAATGTATTAATACAATTTAATTGTAATCCATGTAACAACATCACAGAGCCGTAGGAAGTGTTAATCCTCAGCTCTGGTGAGAGGCGTGGCGTGATCTGGAACACAGGGAGTGTGATTGAGTCTGGATCAGTGAAGCTCTCTGCAGGTAAAAGCGCGCACACACACACACACACACACACACACACACACACACACACACACACACACACAAATATCATAACTCTAAAATAATATAAAATTTTATAACTCAGTTTTAACTGAATCTATTAAAAAGATGTAGGCGGGGCTTAAGGTTACCAATGAAATCCTACCATAACAGGGAAGGTATTTTCTGTTGGTGGGTCTTACTACTGTTCACTTTGGATTAGATGATATTGACTGTAAAATATTATTATTATTATTATTATTATTATATTATTATTATTATGTTATTGTTACTGTTGTTGTTGCTGCGCCTGTACTGTACCTGTTCGACAGACTCCACTTGCGATGCCTTTTCCTGCGTGTTAAGTTAAAAGAATGAAATGTGAACTAAAATGATTTTCATACACACACACACACACACACACACACACACACACACACACACACACACACACACACACACACACACACACACACAGCTGTAAAGAAATGTGAAGCTCTTACCCACATCTGCCACTTTATTCAGCCAGCTCATCACTACAGGACACACAGTGTTCATAGTTTACATGTATGTTTATAAAGATATATTTACATTAATATTTATTGGAATAAAAGTGAAATGCAATCACTCTTACACTGAGTGGGACTGAGAAAGAAACAGAACAGACACACAACTTTTATTATTATTATTATTATTATTATTATTATTATTATTATTATTATTATTATTATTATTATTATTATTATATATTTTAATATTAATAATACTCACGTCTCACGTGTTCAGTCACAATGCTCTCCTCAGTCAGTTTTGCTGCAGAAAAGTTAAAGTATTAAACATAAAACTGAGCTCAGACTGAAAATAAAAATATTTGTCTCTCTCACTCTCTGTCTACATTTCTGTCTGTCTATCTTTCTCTTTCTGTCTCCCTGTCTGTTTGTCTCCCAGCTTGTCCCTCATTCTGTCAGCCTGACTCTATGCCTGCCTGTCTGTCTTTCTCTCAGTACATCTTCCTGTCCCTCAGTCTATCTCTTTGTCTGTCTGTCTTCTGTTTTCTGTCTTATTCTTTCCGCCTGTCTGTCATTGTATTTTATGAGTATACTTTGTATAAGGTGTGTGTGTGTGTGTGTGTGTGTGTGTGTGTGTGTGTGTGTATTAACTATAAACACTATTTTCTTTCAGGTGGTTAATGACGGTGTTGGAGACAGAGACTGAGGTGTCTTCACTAACCCTGTGTATTAAAGACAGTTAGAGAGAGTTGAGTGTGTAATGTCTCACCCAGGTCCATTGATCTGGAGGATTTCCTGGAGGGGTTTATAATCCCAGCAGGATCTAAAACACATCAGAAATATTTTTTTCTTGCATCAAACTGTTATAAATGTGTTTATAACAATATAAAAACAGAAGTGTATCGGCAGGTTAGAAAACATAAAAATCACTGGCTTTCATTTCACCCTGCTGTGTTTCACAACAGACGATCAGTTTAATAACTGCAATATTCAACAGAATGCGGAACCAGTGATGATAAACAGTTGTATATTAAACATTAACAGTAAGTTACAGGTAGAATCTCCGCCTTCAGTGTGGCATAGTGCCGTGTATTTACAGTAAAGTTATAATTTATTAATTACAGTAGATTATTGTAAATGAATTACAGTACAGTTGTTATTGTTTACAGGTTGTTACTGACATGTACATGAACCCATATTAATAAACTCACCCAGCTGCTCCTGGATCTTTTTGACTGTTTTGATCAGAGACGTCTTCTTTATCTTGGTTTTGTTTCCTCTGTTTTTTCTGCCGTCTGTTTGAATAAAGCACACGAGTCAGATCGCAGTACTGTGAGGGACAAGACCTGAGACAAAACGTGATGAAATGACGTACCGCAACCTGAGAGCAGACAGAAAAACAGCAGGACAAACAGGAGATACTTCAGTGACATCTCTCTCTCTCCCTCTCTCTCTCTCTCTCTCTCTCTTCATCTTATCCCGTGTGTGTTTACTCTTATATACAAAGCTAGCATCAAGATAAAGACTGGCTATAACATACTTATTACACTCAAGCCAAAAAGACAGAAGCTCAGAGAGAGAGAGAGAGAGAGAGAGAGAGAGAGAGGGGGGAGGTGGATGAGGATCAGAGGAAGAGTCGCTGTCCAGGTCAGAGAGATCTCCTTCATTACAGCTGATTAAACTACACCTGTCACATTGAGATGTAATAATATTAATAAGAGCCCTAACGCAGGTCTCACTGAGAGGGTTAATGAAAGAGGTGTTAGAGAGCGTGCTTATGACACACTGGAAGACCTTCTTGTTGGGAGATAACGTGGGATAATTAATTAGAAATGAAAAGAAAACCAAAAGAAAACTGAAAACACAAAAGAGTAAACAGAGCCATCTCTTTGAGACTGAACAGGACTCTAAAAACTAAAAACTAAAATGTTATATTCTCCTGGGGCGTTCGCCCCTACAGAGAGTGTATGTGTGTGATGTAACACTTGCCGTCCTCTCTCTCTTATTCGCTGGTGTCTTAAGAAGACTGAGACTGTGTCTCTTGCCTTGTCTTTGGCCCTGATTCCTTTACCGCTGTTACCTTAATCATCACATGAAGCGCGGCGGTATCAGGGCCCTCACATAGACACACTGCCAGGTGCTTATAGCCACGTCTCCTGGCAACGCGCCTGGGTGACCGCGCCTCTGCCTGTTCAGAACTCCACGGGGTAGCAGCTTGCGGTTCTGCCCTTTATTACACCATCACTGTGACCAGACTGTTTATCCAGAGCCAGCCAGTGTGGGGTGTGTGTGAGCACAGTCTGAGAAACATACTGCACTACATTTCCTATCATCACCTGTAGGTCTCATACACCTGATTCAACATTGTTCCTTATAAATCAATGTATTAAAGTTCAGATTGTGGTGTGTGTGTGTGTGTGTGTGTGTGTGTGTGTGTGTGTGTGTGTGTGTGTGTGTGTGTGCGCGTGTCTCCGGTCTGTCAAATCAAGCTTGTGTTCATGTTCATACTCTGTTGAGTTTATTGATGTGTTTTCATTTAATAAATAAGAAAACCTGTACCTGCCTGTGAGTCAAACCCCCAACCCTGCCCCCCCCACCCCACACACACACACAAACACACACACACAGTCATAGGAAAAAGACCGAACGCCATCATTCCATTCTCAGTTTTTATTTATTTTTGTATTTATTCTTTTTTCATTTAGATTTTCACTTCAATTCAATTAAATTTCATTACAGCGCTTTACAGAATCAAAAGAAAATTATGGAAATGTAATCCAAATGATCAGACAGCTGAAGTGAGGAGCTGAGGGAGACAGTACTGAGGGAAAAACTCCCTGAGGTGTTAAGATCTTTTTTATCCTCAAAAACAGAACCAAGGTTTAGATAACAGGTAAGAAAAAATAAGTACACCCCTCCAATTCGTGTGTGTGTGTGTGTGTGTATGAGGCTTAGAAGTAATCGATAGGGTCCTTGATAGTTTTCGGCGTTTGGATTTCTTGCATTGTGAGTTTATATCCGTCACAGGGGAGAGACCTGAACACTCGCATGTGCATGTATTCCTCCTCAGCCACCTGCACCTGTGTGTGTGTGTGTGTGAGAGAGAGAGAGAGAGAGAGAGAGAGAGAGAGAGAGAGAGAGAGAGAGAGAAAGACATCACTTTTCTTGTCCAATATGTATATGAGCTTCTTGGGCTTACACACACACACACACACACACCCACCCACCCACACACACACACACACACACACACACACACACACACACACACACACACACACACACACACACACACACACACACACACACACAAACACACACACACACACGAACGCACGCACGCACATACACTGTTTAGACAGATTTGAACTTAGGTTCTCCTTTCATTTGATGTTTGTTTCATTAGATCTCCACCACAGTCTAGACAATGTCTAGATGCTCCCGTCTCAGGCTCTCGATCAGCTTGTCATGGTGCTTCCTGTTTCGTGTCCTGAGGTGGAGGTGAGAGGACAGTGAAGGAGAAGGGAAGCCTTCCTGGCATATGGATGAGGTGATGTGTCCACAGACTCTGGAGCTCCGGGTGTGAGAGTTAGAGGGAGATCATGTCTCACTGGAGTCCACGGACACTGGGGATCTTATCTGACTCCGTCTCCTGCTTTGCTTTTTCACTGACACTGTTATTTCCCAGCTGGAATGTTCGTACAACGGAGAGATATACAGAAAGCCAGGGCAGGTTGTGAGCTGAGCGTCTCGCGTTTTAAGAAGGTGATTGTGCAATTGCTTAGTGACGCAGACCGAATCTCTCTCTCTCTGTCTCTGTGTGCATGAACGTGAACACTGAGATTATAAGCCCGACCCACAGACTATACCTGAATCAGTCCTGGGTGTGGACTTGAATATTCGGGCCAAGTATGAACACGCCCTTAGAGACACACTGAAAATACATACACACTGTCTTGGAGACACAATGATGATCACACACACACACACACACACACACACACACACACACACACACACACACACACACACACACCTTAATGAAGTAGTTGATTCCTGCTACACTCTGAGTACTGAATGCGGTGGCTTTGAACATCTGGAAGTTTTTCCCAGCTTTCTCTTCAACCTGTGGCTTCACCTACAACAAAGTGAGAGGGCGTGATCAGTTACTCACACACACACACACACACACACACACACACGCACACGCACGCATGCACACCCTACAAGAGTTTTGTTGCAGAGCAAGTTGAAGCGTGTCAGATTAAACATCAATGTGCACAACTGAATCCTAGGCAGAGGAGATCAGTGGGAATGGAGTTGGAATGATGGTCAGAAGGTCATGAGATCAAACCCCAGCACCACCGAGCTGCCCCTGCTTTCCCCTGAGCACGGCCCTCATCCCTTACCTGCTCAGGTGTACAAGGAGATAAATGTATGTCATGTAGATAGTATGTGTGTCACACAATGTAAATGAAAAATTATCAGAATGAGAAAATAATCAGTTTTTTTTTATGTTGAGTTGACCTAAACATAATCTTCATTTCTCTCTCTCTCTCTCTCTCTCTCTCTCTCTCTCTTATACACACACACACACATTCTGGCTACCTCAGAATTCCTCATCTTTACGCTCTATGTGAATGTAACTGAAACACTCCACACACTACACCCACCTCATCACAGATCTTCTGCACCTCGGCGTTTGCGCGCTTCACGTGACCCGTCCCACCGCACAACTGACCTGGTCCACCACACACCTTAGCCATGCTTCACACACAGACAGCACACACCTTTCACTCAGCTTCACCTTGGGAAACTTCACCGGCGACGCCTTCCCTCTATTTATACCTCCAAAGTCGCGTGGGTCCAATCCAGAAGCTCACCATGCTACCTACACTAGTGCACTACTTAGGGTACGAGTCATAAGCACTAATGGGGAGGATGTAGTGCTGATCAGACTGAGCTCATCAGCCGAGCCTCACACACACACACACACACACAGAGGAAGTGTTCAGGGTGGAGTTCGCATGCCAGCAAAACCACTGGATAAACACACAGTCAGCTTTTAGTCAAGAAATTTCTGTCTGATGATTGCGATGTTGTGTAACACTGTTATTAACACAACAACCACATTCCATCTGTGTGTAGCGTTACAGTAGATCAAGCAGGAATATCAAGCAGTTAGCATTTCTCATGCATATTGTAGCATTTTATATTATTACCCTTAATAAAATTCAGAAGTCCATTAAAATACAGAGACAAACCTTTCCACAATGCAGTGATTATATTTATTTTAGAAATGTAAGAATAATAAAAAGAACTTGTATAAACTGTATAACTTACAGTAAAAAGGTAACGTTACCTTTACACGATGGAATCCTTTGCATGTGCTCTGAGAACACTGACATCTCTTTCTTTCATAAATCATTTTGGAGAGATCTAACCAGGAGTTCAATTCTGTTTTGGTTATTTAACACCCGTTTGGCTTGGAAAGATGTAATGAAATGTAATGTAATGTAATGCAGTCACCTCGACCCCTGACGTCCCTGCTTCATTAGCTCGTATTGTCCTCTGATCTGGACAGAAATGGGGATTTTCTAATATAGTCAGTATATTTACAAAAAACTGAAGTCTTTCAAAAAACTTAGAACGGATTATCAACTTCCTAAAACTGTTTTTTAATTTTTTTTATTTCTCCAGCTACGTCGTTTTATTTAATGTGAATTGAGATGGTAGTATCTGCTGGGAAGTGTCTGATACTGAGAATCGTCTCTTTCTCCCCGGGGGCGCGCAGGGCTCAGATTTCCTGTCTGTATGGCTCCTTTTGATCAGAAACCTCTTCATCTGTAAAGGTTTGGGAAAAGGATTCGGGCCGATCGTTCACTGATGATGGACGGCTCTCTATATGTGAGGAGGTTTTTAATAAATCATCTTCAATCTCTGTGCAGAACTTTAAATTCACATACAGAAAATATCTCACCCTGTACGCCTCCATTAAATGCCCAAATGGATCTCAGCTGTGTTTTAAATGTAAGTCAGAAATAGGAACATTGATGCATTTATTCTGGGAATGTTAGAAAGTTAAAGCTTTTCGTATGAGGTGCAAAATACTGGCTAGAAAATTCACTTTGTCTCGTAAAATTGCAAAATATCACTAGATCTCCCTTCTGATTTAAACTGTTTACTAAATTTCATCTTATCTGGCAAAGAAATGTTTACTTATCTCATGGTCATCATCTCGTGTACCGACTCTGAAGATGTGTTTGGAACAAGTGGCTCATCCTCTTCTACAGAACAAATCTAAACGATCTTGGCGGATATCTGCACCTTCGTGGAGTTTCTTTCTTTTCTCTCTTTCTTCTATGGTTTCTTTCATTGGACTGTTTCGCCCTTTGACTTTTCCATGATCACTCTTTTATATTAACAGAATATTGTTTGTGTTTGACTGTTTGCTGTGGGTGTGAATCGTCTCTTGACCTGGCTCTGCTTTTTTTTTTTGTGGTAAAAAATTTACAAAAATATAATTTAAAGAAACTTTACACAAGTCTTTCATGCGTAGCGAATCGTCCTGGACGTGACTCTCGTGTTCTAAATGAAATGTTATGGTTCAGGGTCTGAACCCTGTAACTCATGGTGTGTAGAGACACAGATTATCCACAATGCACTGCCATTTGTAAGGAATAAGTTGTGACACAGTTCTGCTCTGGTGCATCAGACCTCGAGACACTGCATGAGATTAACCACGACATGTTATTCAGAGACAGGGGAAGCTGTGTAAGATTGTTCAGCAAAACCAAAACCGCACACACACACACACACACACACACACGCACACACACACACACACACACACACAGGATTATTTTCCTCACAGCAGCTGACACTATTCGGGTATTTCCAGAGGTGGAAAGTAACGAATTACATTTACCCGCGTTACTGTAATTGAGTAGTTTTTTTTGTGTATTTCTACTTTTTAAAGTAGTTTTTAAAATCTGTAATTTTACTTTTACTTAAGTATGTTTTGTTTGAAGTATTGTAATTCGCTACATTTTAAATTATATTCGCTACTGAGTAAAACACATGAATGAAAATGCAAAAAATATTATGCTTTGTATAAATGCTTCGTTGTGCTCGTGTGTGTGTATCGTGTCCTGGTCGCGCGCCGCTCCAGACTCCACTCCAGGTTTTCTTACTGTCCCCACATCGGCATCTACCTGACCTTCCACACGGTCGCTTTCGCCCTGAGAGTGACGTCATCAACCAGCGCGACCATATATAAACCGGAGAGAGACGCGGGAAAGAGGAAAGAGATTGTGATTTTGTCGTTTTGATATTTGGTTGTGACTTTTTGCCTCCCATTGACTTTGATTATTGCTTTGCCCCTTTGGTATGGTTGGTCTTTGTATATATTTGTAGATAATTTCACTGTATGTTTGTGCACTCACCAGTAGTAGGGGTGTGGTTGCCATTTATTTTGGGAAGAGGGAATTTATTCACTGTTTGTTTTTTTTTTTATTATTTTTTTTATATACATAATTTCTTAATATAAATACTATTTAGCTTATTATTTTGGCCTGGGTCCATCCTGAATCTGATCCTCCTCCTGTTGTGTGTGTGTGTGTGTGTGTGTGTGTGTGTGTGTGTGTGTGTGTATTTTTTTGTAAAGCAATACAAACCTCATTATTTCATCAGTTAATCTAAATATGTTAATTTCCATCCAGTTTAAAATAGAACCCTAAACCATTCTTTTGCTGTGCGGCCCAACCCTAGACTGGGATGTTACGCCATATTTAAGGGACACTTTGATTTTCAAGCACAAGAAAGACAACAGCTTTATTATGCAAAGGTATTCCTTCAGTTAAAAACAACTAGTTTGAGATTTATATCTGCTCATCTTTTTTTAACTACGCTAGAATGCCTCATCCCACCCCGCTGTTAAAAAATATAAGTTACTCAGTAACGTTTACTCTAAAAAGTAGCTCATAAAAAAATTACTCAGAGTAAACGTTACTGAGTAATTTTTTTATGAGCTACTTTTTACTTTTACTTGAGTATATTTTTATAATGGTAACTTTACTTGTACTTCAGTAAAATTTCACTGAAGCAACAGTACTTTTACTTGAGAACAAAATTTTAGTACTCTTTCCACCTCTGGGTATTTCTTTCTGTTTTAAAGATGAAGAACAATAATGATATTGTAGCCTACAGAACTACGGTACGAGTCAAAGGTCTGGACTAAAGTTTGGATTTATTTTCTACATTCTAGAACATTAATGGATTTTTTTTTCAAAACTATGAAATAACACATACTGTATGGAATTAAGTAATTAAGTAACAACAGTAACAGAAGCTTTACAGAGCAGAAATAGCAGAAACATCTCAATATCAACTGTTCAGATGAGATTATTGTGTGTTTTGGATAAACGCCTTTAGTGTAGAAAGAAATAAACATCAGGAGCGACTATGGAGTTAGGAAGGGTGTACAAACTTTTGACTGATATTACCCATCAGCCCTTGCAGTCACTAATCTTTCACACCTGTTTCCTGTTTCGCCTTGATTAACTTGTTGTGATGTTGTTGTTTTCTCTATCGCTCAGGTTCATGGTTTCTGCTGTCATGTTTTTTCAGTTGTTTTTTTTTTTGTTAGAACTTTTATACAAGTATGTATTTGTATCCATCTCCTCCATCAATCCCTGATGATTTACATCAAACATGACCGTGTACTGTATATTCTCTTGAATGTAATAATTTTCACTATAATAATCATTTCTTTAACATGAACAGAGGAAGGATTAGAAACAGCACTGCCGGATGGAGAGCTTGCACCCTGCATTTCTAGAAAGCAGAAAACTTTTTATTTACTTTATATTTATAATTTATTATAAGGAGAAAGCTTTTATAAATAGTATAGAATCTATAAATATAAATAAACATGCTAAGTGGAAGCTCATTATTATTTACAGACATGTTTTGTTTATTAGTGATTTGATCCAAAATCATTCACATGACTGAATCGTTCCTCTGGTCCAGTTGAAAGTCCCTAGATTCTGTCAGAACTACAGTTAACAGGAACTCCACCTCCCAGCACCAGCGCTGCAGCTCACCTGAGTACTAACACACCTGAGACTCATTACAGGACACAGATGTAATGTGTGCGTCCGGCCATCGTGACGTTTACGCTCTCTGTGACTGGTTTCCGTGTCGTTACCAAACCGTCGTTTTGATCTTTGCATGCTCTTTTGGATTTTAACCCACCTTTCCGAGTTTAGCCAGTTCCAGTTCATGTCTGTTTATTGGATTTGGATTATCTTTGCTGGTTTTGATTGACATGTTTCTTAAACAGTGTATTAATAAACATCTCAACTGCACTTGAGTTCTCCAAGTCTGGAACTGGGATAGCTCAGTGGTTAAGGCATTGGACTACGGTTTGGAAGGTCCTTGGTTCAAATCCCACGACTGTCAAGTTGTCCCAGTTGGGCCCTTGAGCAAGGCCTTTAACCCTCAACTGCTCATATGTATAATAAAATACAAAAGAAATGTACTATAAGTAGCTCTGGATAAGATAAGAGTGTCTGCCAAATGTAGTTGTGAGTTCTTAGCCATGTTTAATGTAAATTTATTCAGTCTTATATGTTTATCTACACTGTTATCTGTGAATTTAAATATTAATCAGTGACTTTTAAACTATAAATCATGTATAATTAAAGTTTCTATTTTAAGCAGATAGTGGTGAATACATTCAGGTTATGTACAGTACAAGGTCTGTCATTGGTTATTCACAGTGTCAATCAATGCGCATCTGACAGACTGGGTTAGACGAAGGAGTCAGCCGATACATGTTTGTCAATGTAGACTTTATGACAAAACTGAGACTGAAGTTTAAAGACTGAGTTTAATTAAATCCAGTCCAGTGTGAGCTGATTGGACCAGGAGCAGAGTAGCTCCGCCTCCTCCTCCCACTCGCAGTCGGAAACGTCGCTTATAGCCACACATTCAGACGTAGCAGGAATGAACACACACTCCTCATCAGAGTGTCGCTTTTCTCACATTTACCACCTGATCTCCATCTTTAACCTCAAAGTGAAAACACACACATGTTAATTCACGTTTTGAGATTTAAACTTTAACTTGACTGTTAAAATCATGAATGCTGATCATGCATCTACAGATTCGGAGGCGGAGCTTCTGTATGTATGAGCTCAGGTTGTGATGTCACATTTTCTGTGTGCATGTGTACAATCGTGGACAAAAGTTTTGAGAATTACATAGATATTGTCAGGCTCCGTGGTGGGCTTGGTGGATCCAAAAGCAGAACGTGGAGAGGGAAGAACTCGGGTTGAGTAGTGGTGTCACTGACTGTAACTGGAGGGTTGTGACAGTAACGTGACGAGGTTGATCTTGGTGAGAATGGTGCTCCATGCTGCGGTGGGAACCGTAGTGTGCTCGCTGGAGAAGCTCGAGCCACTTGGCGAACGTAGCGTTAACTTGGTAGGGCGTGAGGACTGACTCGTGGTTGTAGAACAAGCGAGGGTCGAAGCCGGAGAGCTGGGGGGAAAATCCGTGATCCAAATCCATAGTCGAGAAAACAGGCAAGCAGTCAATGATCCGAAATCCAAACAAGGGTAAATCCAAAAAATGTGAGGCAAAGACGTAGTGAAAGAACGAAGCGTGGTCGGTAACTTGGCAGGCTGTGACAAGACAAGACGCGGGAATATTGGGCTGGTAAGGCACTCAATAATCTGGCAATGGGAGGTTGTTTGTGAGCAGGTTAAATAGAGCAGAGCTATGATTGAAATGAGCAACAGGTGTGTGGAGAGCAGAGAGTGAGCCAGTGAGATCAAAGGAGTGGAGTGGAATCTGGAGCAGGTGAATCAGACGTGACGTGACAGATATTGGAAATTGGAAAAGTTGCTGCTTAGGTTTTTCATAATAGCGATTTGCATATACTCCAAAATGTTATGAAGAGTGATTAATTGCATAGTCCTTCTTTGCCATAAAAATTATCTTAATCCCCCAAAAAACTTTCCACTGCATTTCATTGCTGTCATTAAAGGACCTGCTGAGATCATTTCAGTAATCATCTTGTTAACTCAGGTGAGAATGTTGATGAGCACAAGGCTGGAGATCGTTATTTCAGGCTGATTGGGTTAGAATGGCAGACTTGACATGTTAAAAGGAGGGTGATGCTTGAAATCATTGTTCTTTCATTGTTAACCATGGTGACCTGCAAAGAAATGCATGCAGCCATCATTGTGTTTCATAAAAATGGCTTCACAGGCAAGGATATTGTGGCTACTAAGATTGCACCTAAATCAACAATTTATAGGATCATCAAGAACTTCAAGGAAAGAGGTTCAATTCTTGTTAAGAAGGCTTCAGGGCGTCCAAGAAAGTCCAGCAAGCGCCAGGATCGTCTCCTAAAGAGGATTCAGCTGCTGGATCGGAGTGCCACCAGTGCAGAGCTGCTCAGGAATGGCAGCAGGCAGGTGTGAGCGCATCTGCACGCACAGTGAGGCGAAGACTTTTGGAAGATGGCCTGGTGTCAAGAAGGGCAGCAAAGAAGCCACGTCTCTCCAAAAAAAACATCAGGGACGCATTGATCTGCAAAAAGTATTGCGAATGGACTGCTGAGGACTGGGGCAAAGTCATATTCTTGGATGAAGCCTCTTTCCGATTGTTTGGCGCATCTGGAAAAAGGCTTGTCCGGAGAAGAAAAGGTGAGCGCTACCATCAGTTCTGTGTCATGCCAACAGTAAAGCATCCTGAGACTATTCATATGTGGGGTTGCTTCTCATCCAAGGGAGGGGGCTCAGTCACAATTTTGCCCCAAAACACGGCCATGAATAAAGAATGGTACCAAAACACCCTCCAAATGCAACTTCTTCTAACAATCCAACAACAGTTTGGTGAAGAACAATGCATTTTCCAGCACGATGGAGCACCGTGCCATAAGACAAAAGTAATAACTAAGTGGCTCAGGCACCAAAACGTTGAAATTTTGGGTCCATGGCCTGGAAACTCCCCAGATCTTAATCCCATTGAGAACTTGTGGTCAATCCTCAAGAGGCAGGTGGACAAACAAAAATCCACTAATTCTGACAAACTCCAAGAAGTGATTATGAAAGAATGGGTTGCTATCAGTCAGGATTTGGCCCAGAAGTTGATTGAGAGCAGCCAAGTCGAACTGCAGAGGTCCTGAAAAAGAAGGGCCAACACTGCAAATGCTAACATTTGCATAAATGTCATGTAATTGTTGATAAAAGCCTTTGAAACGTATGAAGTGCTTGTAATTATATGTCAGTACATCACAGAAACAACTAAAACAAAGATATTAAAGCAGTTTAGCAGCAGACTTTGTGAAAACTAATATTTGTGTCATTTTCAAAACTTTTGGCCACTACTGTATTTGAGAGGGCATAGTGTGGAACAAGATCCTGAACACTTTTATTCAAAGATATTATTTTTGCTAAGCAGCTAAGCCAGCTGAGTCTGAATTAAAGTTAGTGATGAACAGATGTTGGTTGTCATGGTAATGTCATGAAACGTCCGTTCTCACTGTCTTTTCCCCTCGCAGTGTGTAAACGCGTCTCATGCGGTCAGTGAGCGTCCGAGCTTGAGGCGAGCGCCGTTTTGGAGTCCTGGGTCCCAGAGTGGACGCTGCTGAGGGCGGTGGGGCAGCTGGGGACCTGGAGGTGAGGGACAAATGAGTTTCATATTATCATTATAGCTATTATAAATATAGAGGCCACATTGGGGAGGACGTACGGGTCAACATCACCACCATCATGTTTACGTTCAATTTTATTTGTATAGTGCTTTTAACAATGATCATTATAGCAAAACAGCTTTATAGAACCAAAAGAAAATAAAAAATGAAATGTTTGATCACTGATTAAGATTTTATGTTGGAATTGCTGGTTTGCTTTTATCTAGCCTGTTTAGCATGACATAATTCTGACAGCTAACTTTAGGTTCTAACAGTTGCTAGCACTGTTTCTGCAGGTTTGACAGGTAGAGGTCGTGTCTGAACTGTACAGCCTGATACCTGACTGGTTGATCAGGTCGTCTCATCCCTGTGACACCTGAAAGCTCCTCCCTCAGGAGGCCACCTGCCGTGGTGCTCGTTCCTCCAGCACGGCTCAGCACCTGCAGATTTAAACGCCTCCAGCGGTTCTCTCTCCCGCCCGCATGCGCAGGTAACTCATCCAGGTGACTCGAGTACTGAGAGGCGAAAAGACTCAACTGTGCTGTCTTTATTTTAATATCCATGAACTGAGTAATCAGTGTAACATCTGTCACCTGCATGTAGTCCCTGATACACGTGACGTCTGCAGGACGTGAGATGACGCGACCCTGCCAGTGAACCTCGTCCTCTTGCATCAGGTCCATGAACTTCCTGTTTCCCATCATCCTGCAGGAGTCCGCTGTGGCCTGGGGTCAGTAACGACTCTACACGTCACACACAGAAAAGCCTTACGCTTTCAGCAGGTGAATAAGCATCAGCTGGAGAGACGGGTAACTCTCACCTGATTGGTCGGCTGGAAGAGGTTTTTCCCGGACAGGTAACGTCCTCCTCGACCCGTGTGGAAGATCTTAAATACAATCACAGGAGGAAACTGAGGACCTGAGAACCTAAAGAACGCAATAAACGCAAAATAAATACAACTTCTGAGCTGTGTGTGTGTGTGTGTGTGTGTGTGTGTGTGTGTGTGTGTGTGTGTGTGCGTAAAACCTGATTCGAACTTTACACTGAACACTCTGGTCTTTCAGCAGATTTGCTTCTTGAGGACTGAGCTGTCGGACAACTGCTGGGGTCAAACACTCCTCCTGTGCAAAGCATCATGAACCTGTAGTGACCTTCAGTGACCTTTAGCTCATCAACAGTGAGAGTAATAATGTGTGATAGAGACTCACAGCCGAGCGTGCGGTGCTCATGAGCAGCTTAAACACTTTCCTGTCCCGATGAGATCTCCAGCACACCTGAATCCTGCGAGCACAAACCTCACACACGTCCTGCTCAAACCTGTACAGCGTACACACACACACACACACACACACACACACACACACACACACACACACACACACACACACACACACACACACACACACACACACACACACACAGAAACCAGAATCGGAGACAAACCACGTGTTATGACGTGGGTACAACAGTTTAATCGAAAGCTTTTAAGAGGGTTCAAGAGCTGGTGCAGACGTTGGTGCAGTCACATGGCTCGTGATGAAGACGTCGTACTTGTGTCGAGTCATATCTGTATATAGAGACAGAGTTCCTCTAACCACATGTGCAGTTTGAACCACTTGTGTTAGTTATTTAAAAAAATCTTATACCCAGTTTTATGTTACCTTCAGCACAGCCCTTGTATTAAACCTGCTTGTTTTACTGATTTATTTCAATTTAATTAAATGAAATTTCATTTGTATAGCAAGCAGCTTTACACAATCAGAGAATTATGGACGTTTGTATGAGATGTGTGTGAATGTGTATGAATCAGAATGATCAGATTGTTTCTATTCTCTTGTCTGACTATTAGTGATATCTGACTCGAGGATCGGTTTGTCTTTAATATTTGCTCATTTCTTTACACTGGACGGATTTTGCCTTTACATGTCCTCTTTAAGAACTTGTTCTACTTTACACTTAATCACTCACAATCTCGTCTCTCACATTCCACTCACATGTACTCACCCATAACCCATCATGTCGGCTCATCTGTTATTCTAAAACAGCTTTCGATCTGTTTATACTCTTAATTAAATCTGAGTGCTGATGGACGTCCGGGCAACTTCACTTCCTGTTTAGTCTTTAGTGCGTCTCTGTTGCTAGGCAACACAACAACCAAGATTTATTTATTTATTTGTTAATCTGATTTCCTCCAACGTTTGTAGTTAAGTCTTGTTTAAAACTATATAACCTACTTTATATATCTTTATTCTATTTGTTTGTTTCACAATCTTCCACTATTTTAATATTGAATAAGCTATATAAATCTTTATTCTATTTGTTTGTTTCACAATCTTCCACTATTTTAATATAATAATCTATATAGGCTGTACATCGGTCAGAACTTTCTATGATATCTTTACATTTTACATTAGAGGACCAGAAACCAGTCTGAGAAAAAATTCTGCCTGTCTGTCCATACATGTGTCCAGCCAGACTGTCACAGCACCACACAAAACTGTCTAGACAGAATTGTTTACAAACAGCAGTGTAACCTGCACCATAATTTAAATCAAAATGTTGAGTAGAAGTGAGTAAGTAGTTTTGTGCCGAATTATAAACTGCAAGTTTTTGACAGCGTAGTCTGCATGCATCAAACTGTGGGCATGTCTTAAATTGACCGCTGTACAGAATTTACTGAATCTTCTGCAGTACTTAGATCTCTGCCTGAAGTTTAATCTGCACCATCAGTGAAATCTAAATGTTGAGTAAAAGTGATGTTATGAACAGTTATGTGTGGGATTTAATAATCTACTTTAAAATAAGATACTAATGCGCTACTGTTTCAATGTAAACAAACACCTGCACCAATAGATATTAATTAGAAAACTGAATATTTTTACTGGGATTAGTTCATATTTTCACTTTGGCTGAAATAACAGCAGTTATAGTATACCACTCAAGTGGTATAAGTGAAAAATCTTCATCTTTATCTGATCTACATTTTCCATTTCTCATCTGTGATTCACTCTCTGATTACCGAACAGGGAGTGTATTTGTCTGATGACAAAAGAAGTACAACTTAGTGTAAACAAGGCGTAAGATGCTCAAGCTTACAGAATGTGATTTCTATGTATTAATAAGTTAGACCGAGTTCTGCTGTACAGAGAGACATACAGACATGTACGTGGGCTTCAACCTCAAATCATAATATCACTCATTACATTAAAGATCAGCAGATTATTATATTTAGCTTTAACCTTTAAATTGTTTTTAAAGACCCTGTAAGCGTTAGTGATTGAATATTTAATCCATTTGAATCCTCTCTCTGAGACGCTCCAGTTCCCGGGTTAACCGCTAGATGGCTGTAGTTTCGAACAGGCGCTCACTGACTCACCGCCGAACTGCGCTGAAGAAGAGCGAGAACATGTACAAGGTGAGGAGATAAACTTTTGAATGGCGAGATTTCCCGCAGTTACAAGATGACGTTCTAAGCTATGCGGAATGTTCATGTTAGACTCGATAGATTCTGTTCGGTTTTAACTTTAAAGCGCGTTTAATAAACGTGTGACAGTAGAAGGGTGAATTTCTTCTTCGCCGGTTGTTTGAGCAGAAGGACATTACCAGCTGATTTGTTTGAAGTGAAACAGTTTTGCTTTTGCTTCAATTTCCGAGCTTTTATTTATTTATTTATTTATTTAAAACGAAATATTACTGAGTGGTGGGTGTAGTTCTGGTGTGTTTTAAAAGTAGCTCATGGCGTGTTTGTCTCACATTACAGTGAAATTATTGCAAAAATTGGAGATTTCTCCGAGTTGGGTCAAAACTCGGGTAATTGATTTTGTTTAAATGGGTAGACAAATTATTAAATATTTAAATACACTCCCACTCTAATTCGCCCTATGTTACTTCCCTAATTTTAAACAATTTGACTGTTTCTTTGTTCAATGCAATTCCTGCTCTTGGCCACCAGATGGTGGTGCTTTACATTCAGTTACCTGTGCATTACACTGCATTACACATAATGCACCATTGATTATTATTCCATAGAACACACTTTTATTAAGATAATGTCTTTAATTATGTAAATGCCTGAGTTAGTGTCTGTCCTGTCCCTCTGTGGCAGGTTGGTGGCACTGCTGCAGGACTCTCAGTCGCTGTCAAAGCCATGGCCTCGTCTTCATCGGATCCAGAAAAACCTAAAGAGGAAATCAACCTAGACGAGGTACGAACTCACCTGATCACGTTATTACTGTAGGAAGTACAGGTTCTGATGTGTGTGTGTGTGTGTGTGTGTGCGCGCGCAGCTCTCCCTATACTCAACCCCTCAGCAGAAGTTCCACTATGTTGAGCCGGACAAAGGAAAGATGGAGGAGAATGTGACCACACTGAGGAACATGGCTGAGCCTTATATGATATGGTGTCAGGTATAAACACACACACACACACACACACACACACACACACACACCCTGGTGTAAGTTGATATCAGGTGCATAGTCATGATGTGCATCACTCTGTCCCATGTCTCCAGGTTCAAGTGAACTGACCCGATCTTTTTTCAACTTTGAGCTCCATTTTAGCGTTAAAACTGTTTTATTTTAAAATTAAATGGATCAAACAGATTATAGTGTCAGAATCAGCTGACACGTCCCTGGAGTGTCCTCTCTCTCTCGCCCCCCCCCCCTTCTTGTACCAAAACAGATGAGGAATCAATTTGTATCAGCTCATCTGAGTGACTGTCGTAATAGCGGTTCACAGAGAGACTGGTTCGCTTCCTGAGTCAAAGTTCAAGTTAACATCGTAGCCAAAGCTCATTAAAATAAGTTAAACAGATTATTATTAACAAATGTAACAGGTTCAACCCTTTGTGCACGGGTGGCACCACAGACACACGGACACGGGGCGAGATCTTATGGTAAAAACTTACAGTTTATATAGAAAAGAATGGGGAAGGAAAGGGTTAAAGAAGAGAGGAAGGATAAAAGGGGAAGAAAAGAAGTTAATATGTGCACGTGCAGGTCCATCGGCAGTGCCCAGCTGGCATGCGGGCACACAGCTGGCAAAAGGCGGCGGGTAGAGTGGCAGAATGGAGCAGCCTTTACCTCTTCAGCGGTGGGGATGTGAAGCCGGGCTCTGCGCAGTACTGAAGGTGCCGCAGTAGTTCGAGCAGCTCTTTGCCACGCTGTCCTCTCGCAGAGATCAAAGGTCTCTCTCTCTCTCTCTCTCTCTCTCTCTCTCTCGGGTCTTCTCTTTAAAGTGTCTGGGGTGCGCAACATCACCCCGTCGAGTGCCACTCTCACGCTTTGCTGTGCTTCTGGATCCTGGACTAAACTCAGCGCTTCGCTTTTATAATGTGGAGAAAGCCTGCACAAGGGGGGCCCGTGTAATTAGGAAGCAGGTAGGGGGGCGGCGCCTACAGTGTGAGCGAGGAGCGATAATAGATTGAGGTGCACGCCTGTCACTGACTCACGACGTGACACAAATTATCAGAAGGTATGAGGAGAAACACTAAAATGAATAAACATTTATGAGGGAGAAATGAGTCAGCCTCAACGATTTCAATGAATCAGTCATTCAGTCAGAGGACTGATGACGTCCTGATGGTAAATAATCCTAATTTTGGAAAATCCTCAACAGATTGGAGTTCACAGTCCAATACAATGGAAAACTAATTTTCCACTGACAAAATGGCGTCCGGTCACGATTTAAAGATGCAGAGAAAACACTGTTAGATTAAGTACTTCTTGGGCGCGGTTACGTTTTTTGGACACATGATGTCAGTGTTGTGAAAGGGGAGAGAGATCTAGTCAAGTGGATTTGTATGCTTTATATTATATATTCTTGTCAAAGGCGGACTGAAGAATAAACTGGACTTGCGAACTAGCTCCTGGAATGCCTGGTGTTCATATCGTACACGCAAGTTCTCAAACATATTCCCGGAACAAAGGTTGCTGCAGATTCCTGCAAAAGGAGACAATCGTCTGACGTAATGCCGAAACAGTACATGAGCAGAACCGCAAAATTTCATAACAAAAGACTTTGTTACTCCATGCTGTCTTACTCAATCGTTCTCGGGATTGAACCTGCCATTTTTTTAAAAACTCGGCCCTCGTTCACGATCGCTTCTGTATGAGGTCAACTATGAATAATCCCTGCAACCCGTCAAGAGACACATAAATAACAACAACTACAAGTGCACAACACAACTTCATTTTCACTACTGGGAACACGTGACCCACACATGTGCATTCAAGACACGCAAGCTACTGTATATTTTAGCGCATACCGTATTTATCAAATATTTTGCTGCTTGCCAATTTGTGAATAGTTTAGAGCACCCCCTGCAGGAACATAGAGGAAGAGCAACATTTTACTGTATCAAATGCAAATCTATAGTGATGTATTATAATTAGAAATTATATTATTTAGAAATTAGTTATAAAAATATATTTTTAAGTCAGTGTGGGGATACATGATTTGTCACACACAAGTATTTCAACATGCAACTGTATCAACATCTTCCTCATCTCTCCTTATTACTGTATTTAGTCATTCTGTTGCTGATGTTATCTGGTCCACATACTTTTGGGGTTTGAGATGTGTAATCTCTGGAATTTGGGTGTGTTTTGATTGTGTTTTCATTTTCCATTCTGTCGAATATTTCCTACGCTCCTGGTGATCGCAGCTTTAAAAATATTGTGTTCATATATCCTTCGTTCTTTTTTTGTGTATGAAATGTGTTTAGAGTTGCGGTGTGTTGCATGCTCTGTATTGCAAGTTTGTCGGGTCTCTGTGTGACTTGTTTCTTGTCAGACTTAACTCACGAGGTTTAATGTTAGAGATTGTTGATAAAATTCTGGTTATCGTATAACATGCATGTATGTAGCCATATCAGTGGCTGAACTCGGGTCAGTGTCAGAGCTGGACACAGTGTTACAGGTTCGTAACGATGTCACTGTCTTGGTTGTTATTTGAAGTCTGTTAATTATAAACTTTTGCAAGTTTTTTACATTTATTTTGGTCTAAGGATCATCTTTAGTTCTCTCTCTCTCACGCGCACACTGCACACACTCACACACACTCACAAACACATCAGGGGTAGCTCAGTGGTTAAGGCATTGGACTACGGTTTGGAAGGTCCCAGGTTCAAATCCCACTACCACCAAGTTCTCCCTGTTGGGCCCTTGAGCAAGGCCCTTAACCCCAACTGCTCAGATGTATAATGAGATAAAGGGCGTCTGCCAAATGCCTAGATGTAACATACACACATCAGAACCTATATTTCATGCAGTCAGATTTATTAGGTGAGTTCGTGCCTCGTCTAAGTTGATTTCCCTTGGAGGTTTTTCTGGATCTGATGGTGACGAGGCCATGAAAACTGTCACCAGCCCACACTGAGCTTCATCCTGAGATCATTAATCAACTGGATTCATATCAGTGTTGCACCATTTATATAAAATTCTGCCCCGTCATGTCATTCAGTGTGCAGGAGAAGTACATTAGGAGTCAGAACTCAGCGTTCAGGTGTTTTACCTCCAGAACATAAACTCCTTCCATCAGGCAAGAGAGCAGAGTCCAACAACACACACACACACACACACACACACACACACACACACACACTGCTCATTCAGTATATACAGCAGAACCTCAGCATATGAATTTAATCTGTATTAATTCTTGCACAAAAGGAAAAAAAAACGTAAATGCTTTGTATGCCGACGTAAATCATAAGGTGAAGATTTCGCGCTCCAAATCACGCTGACACACTCTGAGTCCTGGAATATGTTTGTATCATTTGTGAAGTAGAAACCCTCCATAGATGCGTTCCCTCCAATCCTCCAGCACTGCTCGCCTCATCCCACCATCTCTCAGGGCTCGAGGGCGGCATTCATCCAGACTCTCTTCTGTTCTGGCACCTAGGTGGTGGAACGAACTTCCTCTAGATGTCCGTACAGCAGAGACTTTGACGATCTTTAAACGACGACTCAAAACGTATCTATTTCTCCAGTACTTACAGGACTAACCCCCACATAAAAAAAACCCTCTTCCCAGTTGTGTTAGACTAATGGCACTTAGTTATTGACCTAGTTAACCCAGTGTAAGTATCTATCCAGTGATGTAAACTTTAAAGCACTTTTTGTAAGTCGCTCTGGATAAGAGCGTCTGCTAAATGTAAATGTGATGTGCTGGTGATTCAGTACATTCAGGTGATCAGCTGACTTCATTTTATTTCCACATAACGTTGCTGAGTCTAGACCTGAGCGACTGAAGCACCCCCAGATCATAACACTGTCTCCAGAGTCTTGTACAGTGGACACTATGCATGATGGGAGCATCGCTTCATGCGCTTCCCTACTAACTAATCTTTGTTTGCGGACATCAGCTGGCTGTGTGTGTGTTTGTGTGCACGTCCCCATCCCCAGTCAGACCAGCACTAGTAAGTCAGGAGAGGTGTGGTGTTTGGTCACCATTTTGCAAAAGAATTACTGCAATTCTGCAAAAGAATTACTGCAATTTAAAGCTGTAACACAGAGAATACCAACTACTCTACTGTTACTGGTGTTAAATTCCTGTAGTTGTGTCGGGTAGGATGGACAATTGTTGTTCTGTATTTACTTATGTTTAAGTATACTTTAAACTTATACTTGTAAGTTATTAACTTTTTTTTTCAAGAATAAGCTGTTCAGGCACTGTTCAGTCACTGGTACCATCTTAAAGGTCTGCTTTTGGCACCAGTACCATTGGAAAAACCCAAGCGATGCCCAACCATACTCATCAGGTCACATGACCTTTTGACATGACTCCTGTGGTGGAAATTCTGTAAATGTTATAAAGACAAGTAATTCATACACTGGGTAAGAGCAAGGTCACAAAGGTTTTATTTTAAACTTCTGCAGAAGGACCAGTCTCACACAGCAAACAGTTGCAGCATGGAGAAAGGTCTCTCTTCCTCTCAGCTCTCTCATTTTATACACAAACATCTCTGCTAACATAATCAAGTTCCTACATTCAAACTCACAACTCTTTATCTGACCCAGACCAGTTGTCCATACCTTATCATTTATTTAGGGACAATTACAATCAGGTTATTTCTGTTCTATTCTCTGCCTTGTGTTTCTAAGCTTCGGCAAACAAGTTTAAAGCTTCTATAGTCTACATGGCACAATTACAAATTAATACATAATTAAAATGTGATATTTCCATTACACTCCAAAGTCCAATCTTTATGCTCCTTAGCAAAGTTAGCAAAAGTTCTCATCACACTGGACTGGTAACTATTTCCTCCATGTTTGATGGTGGTGGTGTTTTGGTTGGTACCGATCCAGTGCTGTATCCATGTCTGCAGCGGAAATCAAGATGGAGACCTTGTGCACATGTGGACTGTGTGTGTGGTTAGTGTATATTGAAATGCTCTTACTTTCACTATTAAACGGATCTCTTTTTTTCTACTGGACATTTTGTTACCACGCGCTGTCACTGAGTGTTTAAGTGATCTGCTCACATCTCTCCTGTGGAGTCGAGGGTTCAGTTCTGTCCTTCCAGGGTTTGATCATGTCTCAGATAGTTATTAACCCAGTTCAGGTTCATCTCCTTAGCTGTGGTGTTCTGAAGCTGTGATTAGTGTGTGCGTGTGCGCGTGTGTGAAGCTCTAACACTCGACTGCAGGACATGTTCTCATGTGGTTACTGTGCGACTCTCACTGATGGTGGTGTTTTTGATTGTGTTGTCGTGTTGTGTGTTTTTTATCTCTGTGTGTGTTTGTGTGATCAGCAGTTCATTAGTTACACTGCTGAGGATCTGACGGTAATAAACGAGTGTGTAAAATGTCTCCATCAGCTCATTGGCCCGGGTTCAGTCCTGACACACTGTCCTCTGGAGTGTGTGTCCTCAGCGCCCTTATGTAACTTTATAACAGTCACTTTCCCCTTCAGATGACCATAAACACATAAACATGTCATAACTGCTTATAAACATCAACTCATTAACGTTATAGTCAGAAACCTGCTGAACTTCTGCATCTAAGGAGACCTTACGCAACACACACACACACACACACAATATGTCTACTTCAGCTTCTTGCTTTTATTGTCTTAGTCAGCGGTAAGAACAGTATTATGGGTAACACACACACAGTGAAACCGAGAAAGGCCGAGACAGAACTGTAATTTCCTGTTTTTCCTTCCTGTGTGAACTTTAGGGCGCCTACGGAGTGGTGAAGCCCAGAGTGGACAGAACTGTTCAGTTTGGCCAAGGTAACACACAAGCGCGCACACACACACACACACACACACACACACACACACACGCTCACAGTCACGCACGCAAGCACACACAGACAAATAGACACTCTCTGTTCATCTCTGTGTAGATCTGCCAGTCTGTAACTGCAGCTTGTTGTTGTTACAGACGGTTATGCGTATGTGAGGAATCCTCCTCCTGAGTTTTATCCCAGAGCCGGAGTCATCGCATTCGCCGGCATCCTCGGCCTGTTCCTGGCAAAACGTAACCACCCACACACACACACACACACACACACACACACACACACAATTTGTACACAAAACACACTCATACACACACTCATGCGCACACACACACACCCTTACACATTTGTACACAAACACACACACACTCATACTCATGCACACACTCACACACACACACACACACACACACACACACACACACACACACACACACACACACACACACACACACACACACACACACACACACAACCATACACATACTCGTACAAACCCCCCTCCCTCCCCACACACACACTTACAACTATTGTAACAAGTCATATTGTGTGTGTGTGTGTGTCCAGGCTCCAGGATGAAGAGGCTGATTTACCCGACAGGTTTGATGACTCTTGCTGCTTCTATGTACTACCCTCAGGAAGCAGCGACTATTGCAAAGGTGTGTGTGTATATATATAAATAATGTGTTTGTGTGTGTGTGTACATGTGTTGTTCACACTAGCTGAGTGTTTTCTCTTCCTTTTCTTGTAAGTTGAAACTGTTTATTATAACCCAGTGCTCCTCTACTGTAACCCGTTAGCGTCTGCTCCTGTCTCTGCTACATATAATAAATCACAACTTTATACACATACGTTACTGAAAACATCTTGAATTTTAAAAGTTTATGGACGGAGTCAAACGACAGAGCTTGTTGTTTTTATTTACTCTACTCTAAGACACTGTGACTGTTATAGAAAACTGACTAGCCAGGGTTTGGGAGCCGGTGCTCCACGGTACAGTTGAGAGGTTTCATCATGCAGTGCTGCGCAAAAGTCTTGTCCCTTCCACATTTCATCATGTTTTGCTGCCAGTGTTGGACTTCCTTATATTTGATGGACAGGCAAACACATGGTCTGGCCTCTACAAACACAGATCTCAGGACGGCTCAAGACTGCTGCACAGTAACATAAACTGAACAGAAAATAAAATTAGACAAGTCTTTATTAACAATGGTTTTAGCTCCGCCCACATGCCCCTGCTTGGTTCTCTTGCCACCCTGTGAGAAGCACTGAGACCCGCTTGAGACATTCAGAATAAACACCGTGTAGAGTTTCATTAGAACTCATGCTCGTGTTTTGACACGGAGTGTATGTTTATACAGCGCTGCTCACACTCGCCCCTCACTTCCTGTTGCCTCCTGCTGAGTGAGATATGGTGAGAAAGCGGCAGAGGAAGGGAGTGGACCAGTGATTTGCCCCACCACGCCCCGATACACAGAGGACGCGGGTGTAAAACTCCCGAGGTTCCTGAGGAGAGAGAGAGAGCGAGAGCAGGGTGGTTTTAAAATAATGATAAAGATGGTGATTATAAATGAGAAATAGTTGGTTTAATGGTTATTTTCTTCCCCTCTGTATTGCCTTTCTCTAACTGTGTGTGTGTGTGTGTGTGTGTGTGTGTGTGTGTGTGTGTGTGTGTGTGAGAACAGAATACAGGTGATGCTGTGTATGAATTCACTCTTCAGACGTATGTCACTGTTGAAAAGCTCATCAAAGGAAAGTCTGCAGCAAAGTCAGAGGAGAAGGTGCGTGTGTGTGTGCGTGCGCGCGCACTGGGAGTTTACAATCTCATGTTTGTTTTATAAAATAAAATGTGTGAGTACTGCAAGAAACATTCAACCAACTTTTTTGTTTTACACACATGCATTGTACATTTGTGTAAAAAAAAAAAAAAAAAAATTATGCATCATGACCTTTGACCTTTCCTTAAATTCACCACAGGTGATGAAGGCAGAGGAGAAACAGGCTGGCGGAGAGAAGAACGCATAGGTAGAGGAAATGACATCAGAAAAGAGCTTCTGCTTTTGTACTAGCCACGCCCCTTTGAACATCAATTGGTGCAGAAGTTGCGAGGAATATTGAAGCACTTTTAACCTGGAGTATGTGGGTGAGGCCACTGAAACGGCAGCGTGTATTTATGTACAAACATCAATAAAAAACATTTACATATTTCATGCTACCTCTGAGCGTAATTTTGTAATTTCATTACAACTCGTGCATGAAATTGAATTATAATGGAATGGAATTATACTTGCAGTGGAATTTATTTATATTGTTCGAGTCAAAGCGGGACTTTTGATTGTACAGAACACAGCCCTGAGAGTAAACACTCCCTTTATGTCTCTATATAATCCCCTGATACACTGATGCACTTATCACAGTGTGCCACTAGAGCATCAAGGAGAAAGTTCTCTCAGTACACCGGAGCCGTCATTGGACTGTCTGTCTGATTCATGTCTGAAACACCGGCCTCCCAGGAACTCCTCTAACGGGCCAAACATGTATGAATGTCTTAGAGCGAGGTCAGGACTGTCCGGGGACGTGGCAATAATTCCCAGCCGAGTTCCTGTTACGTGAGAGTGCTGTTGGTGAATGAGTGTGTGTACAGTTCACACACACAGATGCGTCTCTTTTACACGGACTGGCAACAAAGATTTTTAAGGAGTGTTAAGGAGCTCCGAGCCACCTCGGGCGGAGACGTACGGACTTTTTTAAAATGTCTGCACCATTCAGGTGTTTTACCGTGGCTAAGAGTCTCATCACTGTTCTGTGACTGGACTCTTCTGTAAATTTTTTTACACTTTGGTTCACCAGGAATTTTAGGTGAATAAGTTTTTCGTTTCGTATTTGTTGCTAGAATTGTTTGGTGCATCAGGTCACATGAGCAAAGGTATTTGATAATACATAAGTCATTAATCCTGGCATTAACTGAGGTAAATGTAATAGCTTTAATAAAATGAGATGTTTTAAATGATATCATCCATAAACATCATGAAGTCAGTAAGAGACATTAAGGGGTTAACAGGCTGAGGGGGTGTGTGTCATTTCTGTGGAAAATCCAGGCAGTCTCAGACAGACATCTGAGTTTGTGGTTAATCACTCTGACCTGTGTGTGTGTGTGTGTGTGTGTGTGTGTGTGTGCGCGCACCCATTACCTCACAGCACCACGCCTGTGTCTTTCCTCAGTACGCACATTCACATTCTCGCAATCCCCCTTCCTGTAGGTTTTACCCCGAACACACACACACGCACTGTTCCTCCTGATACTGGAATGAGCTGGTGTGAACAACACCTTTATTGTTCTGCTGTAATAAATCTCCTGCTGCAGGTTAACCATTTAAGTTAACGTAACTAATAAGTAAGGAAGTAAATGTAACTAATAAGCTGATTAGAAGTGTTTTACTTTATTCCGTGTAAGTGGCACCGGCACTGTAAATGTTCAGTAAGTGTTGCCACGGGAGCTTTTCCACAAACCTGGAATCGACTCTCTCAATAATGTTTTTGCCATAAATGAGCAGAATAGTTTTTTTTCTACCACCAGGATCCCCCGCACATGATGGTAATGGTTCTTAAAACATTCTTGTCTTCTTTGGTGTCTGTGTTCGTTTTGTTCACATAGGACTGCTGGGTTGATTGTGTTTATTGAGCCTAACAGGAACAGCAACTGTTAATGATCTGCAGCGATTAATTCCATGGGTCTGTATTGGATTTTTTATCTTTATGCAATGACTAGTGCAGACCTCAACAGGAAATAAACTGGAACTGTTGTTTGTCTTCTAAGCCTTATGACATAACATACATGAAATGTCCTCACTCCACATTTGTAAGTAACTCTACACACGGAAAGGTTAATTAGCTGTTAATTCATTTATACTTTTTAAAACGTGTTAAGTGTTTTCCAACACACTTGAACGATCCTCACTCCTTCCTACACTTGCTGTTCCACTCTACACATCTTCAGATATCCAACACCTGTTTTATGAATCACAACTGAAGCTTTTTGAGTGTGTGTAAACATTTTATTTATTCCATCTATTTATTTATTTTTTCCAAAACCATTGCATGCAATTGTGTCTTTTATTAAAGTAGATTAACTCTGACCTCAGCATTATTACACAAAGTAACATTGACATGTATTTATATTTCCCCATCTCATCTACTTGATCATTTTGATCAGATTCTCCTTGCTGATCGCGAACAGCCTCCAGCCCTCCTCCAGAGAGAGGTCACTGGCACCGCGCCGCTTATAAAACTCGATGGATGACTTGTTCCACTCTGCGACAATGAACTGCAAACTGCTGCAGCGAGACTTCACCGCCACCTGGGGAGAAAAAAACAAAACAAAAAACATCAATTCAATATAGTTGACGTTTACACATTTGAGGCAAATGTGGCTTATAGTGAAAAAAAAAAAAAAAAAAACAAATGTTTGATGAAAGGGGGGGGGGTCTACAAACATTTCCTTCCTAGTATAGCAAAGCCAAGCTGTCTTTAAGTGATTTAAATTAATAATGAAACTGCAGGAGGTTCCTGGGGTGTTAAACTCACGTCACTGAGCTGCTTCAGGATTTCAGAGCCGATGCCGTAACCTGAAACATAACGCGACAAAACGAAGGTTAAACAAAACATCAAGGATGGAAACTGGTACGCAAAATTTTTATGCAAATGTTTGCACTTAACAGCACTAATATATTGACTGGAATTATTTACACTTTACTGCAATGTAGCTCAGAGTGGCTGTACAAATCCACACTACACAATTTTAGTGAGACATTGTTTCTATGGTAACACATCTGTAGGTAATGTGAGACTGATCTGTACGTTTTGATGTTTATTGGACATAGAGTGGAAGGAGTCTCCAGCGTGAGTGATCTATGTGAGTGAAGGTGATTGGCTCAGGACTATAACCCCGCCTCTGTACCTCTGAACTCCCCCATGACGTAAAAGTCCTCCAGGTAGAGCAGCTTCCCGATCCAGGGGTCGTAAGTGAAGTAGTACATGGCGAAACCGACCACCGTGTGACCTGAACGCAAGAAAACAAGAACAGTTACATACACATACTGACGCTCATCACATGCACTGTCTGAATCCTGACTTGATCTTTTATTGGATGGAGTTTATAATTAACTGCATCAACATGTTCAGAAGGAAGAGCTGAATCCTTACACAACTCCCTCATGATCATAAGTTGCTACACAACTTAAAGGCATAGAAACCGTCCTGTCATACCTGACGCTGGGAGTGAGGATCTCAATTTATTGAATTTAGTTAATAGTTTCAAAAGGGAACAGGGAGCAGTTCGGAACAGAGCCTCGGTCGTAAGCTACAGTATGTGCTGCACTTTTACATGCAGACTGTGTGAATGATTCTTCTGGAAAAGATTCAGTGGCTCTTGTGAGGACTCTGAACGGAGAGCGAGTTGCATCTAATCAGGAGTCGTGTTGCAATAACTTTACAGTAACTTACCCTGTGAACTTTGCTTGTCCTTGGGCACTTCAGCGATGATGCAGTGGTAGAACGGATGATCTCCGAACCCGTCCTCCAGCAGCTCTAGAACACCAACAGGAACATGCAATCAATAAATTACAGCTGTAGAGGATACATTAACATACAGCCTGGAGAATAGACAGGTGTGGGGCAGCTTTTCAGTTAACCGACACTTTTATGTTTATATATATATATATATATACACACACACATACAAACACATACACAGGTACCTCAGCATACGAACTCTGTCTTAATAATTTAACAAAAACTTTAAGAAATTTGCCTCCGTGTGCAAAGCATTTTCAGCACATGAGTGACCAAACTGAACCTCGGCCAAGTTGCGAGTACATCCGGCAGCCATTTAAAACTTGTTTGATTAAATGAAAATCCAAGCAAAGCAAGCTTACAGTTTTTTTTCTGTGGGTTTTGTTCAAGATTTAGTGAAGACGCAGCACCGCGGGTCCCAAGAATGTAATCAAGGAAGGTAGCAAGAAGGAAAGGGGAGCCGCTTTCAGTTTAGTTTTTAAAGCAGCCGGTGCCGAGAGGAATCGTCATATTTTATTTAATTCGTTGAACATACGAAAATTCACCTTAAGAACCCGCCTCCGGGAACGGATTAAATTATACCCTAAGGTTCCGCTGTACTGTAACTGTAAACTGGGTGTGTCTGTACATTAAAAATATTTTCAAAAAATAATCTGTGAGGATGTAAGAAGAGTAATAGGACACAAGATTTCAGTCATTGGAATGTCTGTCCGTCCACGCATCACAAACTATTTATGTAGTTCACACGGGTGTATTTGGTTGATCTTAAGGTATCATATAGGCTTTGTTTCATCACACTCGGAATGAGAAGATACGACACTGTGCAATTTAAATGGAAAACACCATTATATCCTTAAACAAAATCTAAAAATTCAACAGATGGCACTGTACATTTTTAATACGCACTTAGGAGTGTGCAATATATACACACAGTATATATTGTACTTTGCTGACTGAGGCTAGATGCCTTTGATGATAATCAGACACAATCCGGTCACTAACAACAGAGACTATATTGAAAGTTTAGATACTCGGGTGTCATCCTGCCCTTTAGATCGCTACGAGGGGGCGGGAAGGGGGGGGAGGGGTTATAACGGAAAAAGGTGGTGGGCTGCTAGCCAATCAGAGAGCAGGGGGCGGGGTATGCGGGTGTTTACCTTTCTCGGTCAGAACGACCTGCTCCTCCATTTTCTCAAACTTCGCAAGTTCCTGAAATAATCCGGAGAATAAACAACAGTCCGTTAAATTACGTACAGACACATTAGGGATAAAAAGAAAAATCAAGAAATGTAAAATATATATAGAGGCAGGCGTTGAAACCTTTTAACTATTACATGTAATTATAATATATAATAGATAGATTTTTAAAAAACCTTTATGAGACGGAGAATGTCTGAGACATCCTGGGGTTCTGCGTTCCGTAATATAAAACTGGCCATTTTCTCCTTTTGCTCTTCTTCCCTTTTCTCACTTGTCCTCTGTATGCGAAGAAAAGTAAGATTCGTTTCTTCATTCGGTTGTAAGCGGAGACCCTCAGCGCAGAGTCGGAGCCTGTCTGTGCGGATCACATGGAAGCTGTGAGGCTGAGAGAGAGAGACAGAGTGAGAACTGATCACTTCCTGCTCTGTATTAATACCTATCACTACGTCATCAGTGTGTGTGTTTCCCCATGACTAAGAGGCTCAGTCTCATCACACACACACAAGCACACACCGCACTACTAAGCGAGCAGTAGTGATTGAGTCTATTCCCTGTGTAGGGCCCCTCGGTAGTGAGGATGGAGCGGTTCGGGCTCGAGCCCGTGACTAAGCGTCTCAGCTGCTCCGGTTCCTTCCAGATCAAGGTCAAGTTACTCATGAAGCGGATTGATTTTCCGGGAAGTGACGTAAAAAAAGTGTGATAAGTTTGTTGTCTTTAAACTGGAAACACACAGTCTGTTACTCCATCTGTTCTTTTAGAAAGTTTAGGCTCTAATAAAAATTTTTGCTCAACCCTGATTATTAGATTGATTAATTTATGATATTAATACATCCATTGATTGGTTTCTTTATTTATTGATAAAATACATTAAACACAGAAACAAACAGTTAAACCGTTTGTCCAGCATAAGAGACCCAAACATTCTCTATACGGCTTCATCCTGTAAATATAACACTGTAACGTCTGTTGGTGATGGTGATCGAGTGTCCACAAGCAGCATCACAGTGCCAGTGCAGTGTTATTATCTTCTCATGTTTAGATTGAAAATCTGTGTCAGTGTCGGGTCCTTTAGGTGAGCTGCTCATTCTGTTTATAATATGTCCTTAGCTGCATTGTAATATTTTCATTACTGGAACTATAGGCAAAATGTGTGTATGTAGACGTGTTGGGGGTCTGTTTATTGAAAATGTAACATTTTATTTTATTTCTGGTCAAAAGAAAGAAACGAACTAAATGACTCAAAAAATATTCCTTTTGTTTGATGAACGAGATTCAAAGAACCGAGTCACTAAAATGATTCAAACTTCCCATCACAATAAGTAGTCATGTAACAGAGTTTAAATTAGGTTAGTTAGATTAATGCATAAATTTGGAAAAAACGCCATTGGTCGTGCTCTGCTGTATTCATCACAGATAGCGGTGCTACACAAATGGCAGCAGATTTCATACCAACTTACAGCCGATTGCCATACATCAGTAATCCAATATGGCGCTGTTTATCTCAGGACAATAAAGGAAGCTTTGAGTGACCACCCACCCGACTCACAGTGTCGATTAATCTACCATCACCCATACAGTCACATTGGTGCTGTGACCTGTTGTTTCTTCAATCAAGATGGTATCTGAATCGACCAAGGATTCATCTTAAAGTTTTCACTGGAGCCAGGTGGACACAATTTTGCTTAAAATCTGTGGTAATTTTACTTTTGAAAAATAAGAGAAAAAGAAAATGTTTTCATTCGTTTATTCACTTGGTGACTGAATTTGAGAAATTTGAGAATTTCAGACAGATATGAATGATCATTTACTTTCCAGTCAAACAGCACTCTCCACATTTTCTTTGTTATATTTTCTTTGACATATATTTTTTCATTTCATTGTTGTGTACTGATATTAACAATGAGTGATTCTGATGACTATCACACTGCAGTCTGTGGAAGTGAAGGTTGAGGATGGAGTTTGATGAAAGTGCAAAAGTCATTACAGTTCAGCGAGTCCAATGTACAGAATAATACACATGTAATTATCGACAGTCCCAATTCAGTTCAATCAGTGTGTGAGGACCACCATCTACTAGTCGTGAAGCAGATGCTTCAGTAGAGCATCAAAGTGTATTCTCGTCTACCCCATTCCCTAACACGCAGTCCCCAGATGTAATCTCTATAATGTCTGACATAATCAGTCAGGTCGGTCAGCAAATTGCTGATAGTACAGTCTCTAGAATAAACCGAACACATTCAGTGGAAACGATTGCATTAAAAAATTTATTCCCCCCAAAATGTGACAACATACAGTACAACCTCACAAATGCTGGACTTACAAAAATACAAAGCAAGTTATCCTTTTCCAGAAACGTGAAAGAACCTCCTAGCTTCAGAGGTGAGCTTTCTGATACTGTAGACCTGAATGAATGGATAGATATTATGAGAGACTACATAAAATGGAACAGTCTGAGGAGAGAGCAACAAGCTGAGGAGATTTTGGTCCATCTGAGAGGCAAAGCAAGAGATGTGGCCAAGTTTGATATAAGAAACAGTAACATTGTGCATAACCCTGATGTTATTACCCTAATGGTGACAGTTTAACACAATGTTTCAACAGAACCCTGGGGAATATGATAAGAGGTCTCCCAGTCAAATCCAAGGTGGGGTGGCCGAGCTTCTAAAGACTTTGACCTTCAGTTACAGTTGTACTACTGGGTTTGCACCCTTCTATCTTACGTTTGGGCAAATTACAGAGGCTGCCAGTTAACATCATGTTTCAGCATGTCCTTTGTGATGATAGAGTAGTCAGCCATCATGAGTTTGTTACCACACTGAGAAGAGACCTAAGCACAGATGCTGACATTGCCTGGAAACACAGTCTCAAAGAGCAAAGCCGTCATGCCATTCTTTACAATCGGAAGGTCAGAGATTCGCCCTTAGCAATGGGTGATAGATTTCTGCTGGCTAATCATGGAGATAAGGGCATGAGGAAATTGCAGACAAGTGGGACTCTGTTCCAGAGGTGGAAAGTAATGAATTACATTTACTCGCTTTACTGTAATTGAGTAGTGTTTTTGTGTACTTCTACTTTTTAAAGTAGTTTTTAAAATCTGTAATTTTACTTTTACTTAAGTATGTTTTGTTTGAAGTATTGTAATTCGCTACATTTTAAGTCATATGCGCTACTGAGTAAAACAAATGAATGAAAATAATAAAAATATTATGCTTTGTATAAATGCTTCGTTGCGCTCGAGTGTGTGTATCGTGTCCTGGTCGCGCGCCGCTCCAGATTCCACCAGGTTTTCTGACTGTCCCCACATCGGCATCTACCTGTCCTTCCACACGGTCGCTTCCGCCCTGAGAGTGACGTCATCAACCAGCGCCACCAGATATAAACCGGAGAGAGACGCGGGAAAGAGGAAAGAGATTGTGATTTTGGTATTTGGTTGTGACTTTTTGCCTCCCATTGACTTTGATTATTGCTTTGGTTGGTGGAATGCCAGGTTTTCTGACTGTCCCCACATCGGCATCTACCTGTCCTTCCACACGGTCGCTTCCGCCCTGAGAGTGACGTCAACAACCAGCGCCACCAGATATAAACCGGAGAGAGACGCGGGAAAGAGGAAAGAGATTGTGATTTTGGTATTTGGTTGTGACTTTTTGCCTCCCATTGACTTTGATTATTGCTTTGGTTGGTCTTTGTATATATTTGTAGATAAAACCCTGAATCTGATCTTCCTCCTGTTGTGTGTGTGTGTGTGTTTGTAAAGCAATACAAACCTCATTATTTCATCAGTTAATGACTGGATCTAGTTCTTTCTGCCATATACCACTTTTCCATACAGTTTAAAATAAAACCCTGAACCATTCTTTTGCTGTACGGCCCGACACTAGACTGGGACGTAACGCCATATTTAAGTGACCACTTTGATTTTCAAGCACAAGAAAAACAACAGCTTTATTATGCAAAGGTGTTCCTTCAGTTAAAAACAACTAGTTTGAGATTTATATCTGCTCATCTTTTTTTGAACTACGCTAGAATGCCTCATCCCACCCCCGCTGTTAAAAAAAAAGTTAATTTTTTATGAGCTACTTTTTACTTTTCCTTTAGTCGATTTTTATAATGGTAACTTTACTTGTACTTCATTAAAATTTCACTGAAGTAACAGTACTTTTACTTGAGTACAAAATTTTAGTACTCTTTCCACCTCTGCTCTGTTCTATATGGAGTAAAATCAGTGAGACCATAGATAAATGTGTACAGGATTAAGGACGTTCAAACTGTCAGGGAAAAGTCATGTAGTTGTGTGCAAAAACCTCATGACAGACCAGTCCCTGGCATTTACAAACAGCCTACTGTCATGTTTTTGTGTGCGAGGCATAAATGCAGAAGTCCAGGTGTTAACGGAAACGATGTTTATTTCTTATAGAAAACAGGGAAATTAACCAAAACAAATATACTTTATAAGTAAAACGAAACTAAAACATGTATAGAGGAAACGGGAGACACAAACTAAACATAGACATTTACGAGATGATAATCAACAGATGCAAGACACATAACTCAACGAAACCAAACTATTTATAATAAAACTAATAACCAACTCGGTGCAGGTGAGCGCCCACGTCACCTGACCGAGATGCAAACTGTGAAATGAAGTGACAAAACGAAACTTAAGAAAACTACAAACGAAAAGGTCCTTGGGCGCTTTGGCGCCCTCTAGGGATTATCCCTGACATAACCCCCCCTCAAAGGGCGCAACTCCGGGGCGCCACAGGAGGTCCCGGGCATCCCCCCCAAGGCACAATGTCCGCCCCTCTCACCAAGAGGCTGGCTCCTATGTCCTGTGGGCCAGGTGGCTTGATGCCCCCGTTGAAGCGGGGTGGCAGAGACAGAGGAAGCTCGCCGTCCTCGTTGACGCAGGGCGGCGGAGACGGAGGAAGCTCGCCGTCCTCGTTGATGTAGGGCGGCGAAGGCAGTGGATGCTCGCCGTCCTCGGTGATGCAGGGCGGCGGAGACAGAAGAGGTTCGCTGTCCTCCATGATGCAGGGTGGCGGAGGCAGAAGACTTTCGCCGTCCTTAGTAATGCCGAATGGCGAATGCAGAAGATGTTCGCCGTCCTCAGTGATGCAGGGCGGCGGTGGCAGGAAATGTTCGCCGTCCTCTATGAAGCAGGGCGGCGGGGGCGGAGGAAGAGGAGGCTTGCTGTCCTCGGCGGCGCGCGATGGTGGAGGAAGAGGAGGCTTGCTGTCCTCGGAGGCGCGTGAAGGCGGCGGAGGAAGAGGAAGCTCGCAATCCTCAGCGGCGCATGAAGGCGGTGGCGGAGGAAGAGGAAGCTCGCTGTCCTCGGCGGCGCATGACGGCGGCGGCGGAGGAAGAGGAAGCTCGTGATCCTCGGCGGCGCATGAAGGCGGCGGAGGAAGAGGAAGCTCGCGGTCCTCGGTGGTGCATGAAGGCGGTGGCGGAGGAAGAGGAAGCTCACTGTCCTCGGCGGCGCATGAAGTTGGCGGCGGAGGAAGAGGATGAAGCTCGCTATCCTCGGCGGCGCATGAAGGCGGCGGCGGAGGGAGAGGAAGCTCGCTGTCCTCGGCGGCGCATGACGGCGGCGGCGGAGGAAGAGGAAGCTCGTGATCCTCGGCGGCGCATGAAGGCGGCGGAGGAAGAGGAAGCTCGCGGTCCTCGGCGGTGCATGAAGGCGGTGGCGGAGGAAGAGGAAGCTCACTGTCCTCGGCGGCGCATGAAGTTGGCGGCGGAGGAAGAGGATGAAGCTCGCTATCCTCGGCGGCGCATGAAGGCGGCGGCGGAGGGAGAGGAAGCTCGCTGTCCTTGGCGGTGCATGAAGGCGGCGGCGGAGGAAGAGGATGGAGCTCGCGATCCACAGCGGCGCATGAAGGCGGCGGCGGAGGAAGAAGCAGCTCGCTGTCCTCGAAGACGCTGTGCAGCGGCGGCGGCTTGCTGTCCTTGAAGGCGCTGTGCACCAACGGCAGCTCGCCTTCGACGAAGTAGCTACGCGGCAGGATATAGAGCTTGCTGTCATCACTGCAGCTGCGCGGCGGAAAGAGGAGCTCGCCGTCTTCGTCGTCGCTGCTGAGCTCACTTTTGTCACCGAGGCTGTAAGGCAGATAGTAGCGCTCGCCGCTGTCATCGTTCCAAGGCATGTAGAACAGCTCACTGTCGTCGTCGCTGTCACAAGAGAACGGGGCTAGCAGGTCTGGGCGACTACTGAGGCTGGCTGGCAGGTCTGGACTTTCCTCGAGGCGCAGCTGCATCAGCAGTTCCTGGAGATCAGCTACCTGCTCCTGCAGATTCCAAATGCGCTCTCCATTCTCTTTGGCGCACCGCCCAAAGCTGCTCCAGTCACGCTGGGAGGCTGCTCCCTCCTGTTCATACCGCTCGCTCTCCGTTCTCCCTTGACGCTCGGTGTGGGGCGCCTCTGCGCCCAGGTCCCCGCCAGACATAGACCTCCTGGTCTTTACCTTCCTGCGGGTGCGGGGACTCCCATTGCCCCGAGCTGAGCCATTCCGGAACGGGGTGGCCCGTATCGCCAGCCGGCAGCCCTCCCAGTTTAGCTGCTCTCTCCGCAGCTCCTGCTCCACCTCGGTCTTCCTGCCCGATCTCCTTCTCCTTTTCTTACCGCCACGCTGCTTGGGAATCCGCTTGCCCTCCGCGTCATCTTCCCATCGCGCAAACATCGTTGCCCCCCCCCAAAAGAATCTCCCGGGGGGAAGGGCTCCTCTGCTATGCCTCTGTTAAGGTCTTGCATTCTGTCATGTTTTTGTATGCGAGGCATAAACGCAGAAGTCCAGGTGTTAACGGAAACGATGTTTATTTCTTACAGAAAACAGGGAAATTAACCAAAACAAATATACTTTATAAGTAAAACAAAACTAAAACACGTATAGAGGAAACGGGAGACACAAACTAAACATACAGACATTTACGAGGTGATCATCAACAGACACATAACTCAACGAAACCAAACTATTTATAATAAAACTAATAACCAACTCGGTTCAGGTGCGCCCACGTCACCTGACCGAGATGCAAACTGTGAAATGAAGTGACAAAACGAAACTTAAGAAAACTACAAATGAAAAGGTCCTTGGGCGCTTTGGCGCCCTCTAGGGGTTATCCCTGACACCAACAATTGCACGCACAATTCAGATCACTACTTGGTTAGGAAGACCAGTTAAGCCCCCTAACAGACTTAAGCCAATTTTCAGGGACCTAATTTAGTTTATTTAATAAAGAACATTTTTGCGCAGTGCATTGCGTCTCAATGGTGATTTGTATTATGGAGTCACTTATGTTGTGTTTTTCCTTGTGAAAGCCTCAGGTGTATGCTTTGTGCACTACAAGAATTTCAGAGAGCAGAGATACATATCTTACCACAAGGAGTGTGTAGACCATCTTCTATAGTCTGTGTTTTAGTGTAGTCTCTTGTACTCACATCTGATTCTTTGATATTTCTGAAATCTTTACTGTATGTTATGTTTGTTACATATACTGATTCTAACCCAATTTAGCAGAATATAAGAGGAGGTGTATGTAACTGAGTTTAAATAATGTTAATTAAATTCATGCATAAATTGGGAAAACACGCTATTTGTCGTGCTCTGCTGTATCCGCATTCATCACAGACAGGGGGCAGCAGTTTTCATACTGACTTACTGCCGACTGTCATACATCATTAATGATCTACAGTATAACCAACTTATAGTGCTGTTTATCCCTGGCCAATAAAAAAAGCCTTAAGTGTCCACCCACCTAACTCGCTGTTAGGAACCTCCACTAGAGGTCACTGTTCATGTCTGTCTGTCTTTGTGTAGTTCCTGTTGGTTGACTCAGTTTCCCAGAAGGCACCTCAGTCAGGTGATGAGGCTCACCTGAACTGAGGTGGCTCATTAAAACTTTCTATAAATAGCAGTTTGTTCAGGGAAACTGGGTCGAGCATTGTTTGTGTCTGATTGTTTGTGATTGTCTGAGTGTCTGTTGGTGTTTGTTTGTTTGTCTGGATTACCATCATGTGGGCATTCATTTGTTACTTTAAGTTTATATTTGGTTTATGTTTTGTAACCTTTTGTTTTCAGAGGGCTCTAGTTTTGTTTCCTTGATGTTCCTTGTGTCTGTGGATTCATGGAGCTGCTTTGTTCACTGTGTAGTTAGGCTGTGTCTCCTCCTGTGTCCTATGTAAGTACTGTTTTGCCTTCTGGTCTTTTCCCTTGTATGTGTAGCCACATGAGTGCTTAGCCATTAGCAGGGTTAGCCGCTAGTAGGCCTGGATGGCTAGTAGGGTCAGCCCCTAGTAGGGTTAGCCTCCAGTAGGCTAATCTCTAGTGGGAGTGACTGCTAGTGGTTCTGGTCACTAGTAGGTTAGCCGTTAGTTTGGAATAGCCTCATGTGTGCCCTGTCTTTTGTCTTCCGGTCCCCTAGGTCAGTACTAACACTATTAGCCACTAACCCGGTTAGGTCAGCCTCCAGTGTCCCCAGTACAACATGTAGCTACTAACCTCACTAACCCAGTTAGTCTAGTTCCTGTCAGTCTCTGTGCCCCTAGCCCTGTCTCCTGTCTAGCCCTGTCTCCTGTCTAGCCCTGTCTCCTGTCTAGCCCTGTCTCCTCTCCAGTCTCTGTGCCTCCAGTCCTGTCTCTTCTCCAGTCTCTGTGCCTCCAGTCCTGTCTCTTCTCCAGTCTCTGTGCCTCCAGTCCTGTCTCTCCAGTCTCTGTGCTTCCAGTCTCCAGTCCTTGTCTTTAGTTCCCCTCTGTGTCTTAGTTAGCTCCAGCTCCATGTTTCCTCATCCCTAGTCCCTGTGTCAGCTCCTGGTTCCCTGTCTCAGCTCCTAGTTCCCATGTCAGCTCCTGGTTCCCTGTCTCAGCTCCTAGTTCCCATGTCAGCTCTTGGTCCCCTGAGTTTAGATCCCTTCCAGTTCCTGTGTTTCTCCTGAGCCCTAGTTTTAGTTTGTTTGTTGTTTTAGTTCCTTTGTTCTGTTTTTGAGTTGTTTGTTTAAATAAAGACTCTTTCTGTTACACCCCTCTGCGTACATGCCTACCTTCATGCCCACGGCAACACCATCAGCCGGTCTAGCACTACCACCAGCTAGACCCGTGACAGAATGCTCGACCAAACTAAGGCATAGCAGAGGGGTCCCCCCCGGGGAAAATTTTTTGGGGGGGGGGCTGGGACCGTAATGCTGGGGCAAGCAGGCTGAGGGTGGTCGGCTTGCCCTACAGCAGAACTATGAAAGGTCCCACAAGCACCGCTTCCAGGGCCTCACGGGGAGGCCGCAAAGCTCCGTTCCAGGGCCTCACGGGGAGGCCGCAAAGCTCCGTTCCAGGGCCTCACGGGGAGGCCGCAAAGCTCCGTTCCAGGGCCTCACGGGGAGGCCGCAAAGCTCCGTTCCAGGGCCTCACGGGGAGGCCGCAAAGCTCCGTTCCAGGGCCTCACGGGGAGGCCGCAAAGCTCCGTTCCAGGGCCTCACGGGGAGGCCGCAAAGCTCCGTTCCAGGGCCTCACGGCGAGGCCGCAAAGCTCCGTTCCAGGGCCTCACGGGGAGGCCGCAAAGCTCCGTTCCCGGGCCTCACGGGGAGGCTCCACCCCTTCGTCTCCGGGCCTCACGGGGAGGCTCCACCCCTTCGTCTCCGGGCCTCACGGGGAGGCTCCACCCCTTCGTCTCCGGGCCTCACGGGGAGGCTCCGTCATCCAGTGCCTCAGTGGGGGATTCCCCCCCCTTCCCATCCCAGAGTGTCATTGAGGTCCCACATCCACCACCCGGCTTCGGCGTCAAGTCTACCACCCCGAGAACGGGCCATTGCCGCCTCCACTGCCAAGCATCAAGGGCAGACCCGAGACTGCCTCCGGTGCCTGGCTTCGGCGGCATTCCAGTTCCGCCCGCCTTCCCATCCTGCTCGGGGAACCAGCTCGTCGGCGTCGTAAGTCGGGTGAAATGACTCAAGACAATGGGGACCTCCGGTAACGCTCCGGAGGAGCGTTTTTAAGGGGGGGGGGGGGTACTGTTAGGAACCTCCACTAGAGGTCACTGTTCATGTCTGTCTGTCTTTGTGTAGTTCCTGTTGGTTGACTCAGTTTCCCAGAAGGCACCTCAGTCAGGTGATGAGGCTCACCTGAACTGAGGTGGCTCATTAAAACTTTCTATAAATAGCAGTTTGTTCTGGGAAACTGGGTCGAGCATTGTTTGTGTCTGATTGTTTGTGATATTCTGAGTGTCTGTTGGTGTTTGTTTGTTTGTCTGGATTACCATCATGTGGGCATTCATTTGTTACTTTAAGTTTATATTTCGTTATATTATGTTTTGTAACCTTTTGTTTTCAGAGGGCTCTAGTTTTGTTTCCTTGATGTTCCTTGTGTCTTTGGATTCATGGAGCTGCTTTGTTCACTGTGTAGTTAGGCTGTGTCTCCTCCTGTGTCCTGTGTAAGTACTGTTTTGCCTTCTGGTCTTTTCCCCTGTATGTGTAGCCACATGAGTGCTTAGCCATTAGCAGGGTTAGCCGCTAGTAGGCCTTGACGGCTAGTAGGGTTAGCCCCTAGTAGGGTTAGCCTCCAGTAGGCTAATCTCTAGTGGGAGTGACTGCTAGTGGTTCTGGTCACTAGTAGGTTGGCCGCTAGTTTGGTATAGCCTCATGTGTGCCCTGCCTTTTGTCTTCCGGTCCCCTAGGTCAGTACTAACACTATTAGCCACTAACCCGGTTAGGTCAGCCTCCAGTGTCCCCAGTACAACATGTAGCGTACTAACCTCACTAACCCAGCTAGTCTAGTTCCTGTCAGTCTCTCTGCCCCTAGCCCTGTCTCCTGTCTAGCCCTGTCTCCTCTCCAGTCTCTGTGCCTCCAGACCTGTCTAGCCCTGTCTCCTCTCCAGTCTCTGTGCCTCCAGTCCTGTCTAGCCCTGTCTCCTCTCCAGTCTCTGTGCCTCCAGTCCTGTCTAGCCCTGTCTCCTCTCCAGTCTCTGTGCCTCCAGTCCTGTCTCTTCTCCAGTCACTGTGCCTCCAGTCCTGTCTCTTCTCCAGTCTCTGTGCCTCCAGTCCTGTCTCTCCAGTCTCTGTGCTTCCAGTCTCCAGTCCTTGTCTTTAGTTCCCCTCTGTGTCTTAGTTAGCTCCAGCTCCATGTTTCCTCATCCCTAGTCCCTGTGTCAGCTCTTGGTCCCCTGAGTTTAGATCCCTTCCAGTTCCTGTGTTTCTCCTGAGCCCTAGTTTTAGTTTGAGTTTGTTGTTTTAGTTCCTTTGTTCTGTTTTTGAGTTGTTTGTTTGTTTAAATAAAGACTCTTTCTGTTACACCCCTCTGCGTACATGCCTACCTTCATGCCCACGGCAACACCATCAGCCGGTCTAGCACTACCACCAGCTAGACCCATGACACTCGCAGTGTCGATTAATCTACACAGTCAGATGAAGCCCCCCCTCCCCACCACCACCCCCACCCCTGACATTACTGATGTGAGCTTAGCTAACATTAGGTACATTGTAGAGGAATTAGAGATTCAACCTTAGGTACACTGTACAGTGGTTAGGGAGCTAAACATTCATAACCATATCTATTTTTTTTCCCCACTTTGTCCTGACTTTTCCCCAAGCAACAGCGTCCTGCTCCACCCAAGCAAATGCAGCCGTGACCGCTCTGCTAACGAAAATTTGAGAAAACCCTTTCTTGTGTTTGAACAGTTAGGGAGTAGCGGTGCTTCAGTACTCGGTAAGTTAAGGGATATAAAATTGTCCATGTTAGTTTGACAGAGTCGCTAATGTTCATCTCCGTGTGTTATATTGGTTAACTTATCTGTATGAAAACCAATTTGAGTAAATACCTGGTTAATTTTAATACCCGGTGACGGCTGGCCATTTGGAGCTACTGTACAGGAGGAGTGTGAACAAGCTCTTGGTGGCGATTCAAGTCGTTGAGGGCCTGGGTGACTATACAGCAGCTTTAAGCAAAACAGAACCTATATTCTCTTGTTTTATGTGTTGTTTGTGTGTTTTAATTGTTGGAGTATTGTTAGGCTAACTTGTTTTCATAGAAAAATTATCACTTTATCAAACTATATCAGTGGTCTGTAAGTTGTATATACACTACTCACAATAAGTTAGGAATATTGTTATTTACATGAGTTCTTTTCCTATTTGCTCTGAATTTTAATGAAATAAGTAAAAGTTCCCTTTGATATTACTAATAATGTATGAGAAGAAAAACCATTTTCATTATCCTAATATTTATTAACCCCCCAAATTTAGGATAGCCCCAAATAACAAAACTTGACAATGTCATTAGCGGGTGTTTCCACCATTTGCTCATCTCATGCTCCTCACTAGCCTCATGATGTTGTTCTGAGGCAATGCATTCCACTCTTCCACAAGTTCTACACGCAGTTCTGCCAGGTCACTTGGAGGTGGGATACGATCATCCAGTCTCTGCTTCAACTGGTCACAGACGTGCCTTATGGGGTTCAGGTCAGGGGACATAGATGACCGTACCATATGAGGCACTGCAACTTCCTGAAGTCGAGCTGTGACAATTCTGCCACGATGTAGTGGAGCATTATCGTCCATGAACAGTAAGTTGGGGGTGTGCTGGCGATATTGGGGAATGATGATGGGTTCTATGGTATCTCTGAGGTAAGAACGTGCAGTGACTGAGCCATCTACAATAACCAAATCTGTTCTGTGCTGACTGGTGATACGTGCCCAGACTGTTGCACCTCCTCCACTAAAGCAAACCCCTGGGAACCTCAGCGTATCGCTCACCTCGCCTTCTCCAGCAATGGTGACCCGATACTCATCAGTGAACAGGACGGTGGACCACTGCTGCATTGTCCAGGTCACATGGTCTTGTGCCCACTGCAAACGTTCACGACGGTGTCTTGGTGTCAGTGGAGTCACCTGCAACCGTCGTCTGGCATTCAAGCTAAAGCGGTGGAGTCATTGCGGATGGTTTGTCTGGAAACCCCTCACATCTCGTAAAAACGGGCCTGCAGCTGTGTGGCAGTTGCATAACGATGTCTGAGTGCATAGGTCCTTAGGTACTGGTCATCACTGCGGCCTGTAACTCGTGGGGCTCCACTCCTGGGTCTGTCATGAACACTGCCAGTAGTTCTGCGTCTTGATGCAAGTCTGCAGATGACACTTTGAGACAAATCAAGTTCACAAGCATTATCTGACTGCCTGCCACCGACCCGAAGGCGCGCCATGACCAGGTGGCGCTGCTCGCCTGTTAAGTAACGTCATGTGTTTATGGCTGTTTGAATGACTTACTGACGATACCAGCTTTTCATACCCACAAAATGTTGAAATCGATGCCACATTGAAAAGGGCTGTCTTTTGGTATTGGCCCCAATACAAGGCACACCTGTACACAATGAGACCATCACATGGAGAACACAAAATGAGGCGTGTCTATCACCCCAATACAATTGCCTCCCTATCCCAAAAATGTCTGAAGTGAAACAAGCACCGTATGTATGACATCCACTGAGTCTCTCACAATATCCCTAACTTATTGTGAGTAGTGTAATAGAGAAATGTAATTAATTGAGCCCACAACCAATACTACTTGAGCTGACTTAAATATTTCAATTCAGTTCAATAAAATTTTATTTGTATAGCGCTTTTCATACAAATTACGTTTGTATGAAATGTGAATGTGTGTGAATCAAACTGATAAGATTGTCCCTGATGAGCAAGCCGAGGGCGACGAGGGTAAGGAAAAGCTTCCTGAGATGGTAATAGGAAGAAACCTTGAGTCCTCATTTGAGTGAAAACGGATGGCAGCAATTGATCAGCATAATACTGTGTAAGACTGGAAGTTCATTATAACAGGAGATGTGTTTAAATTAAATGGAGTCCAGTTTGTTCCTGGAGGCTCAGGTAGACTGTAGGAATTCCAGTCCTGAACTATCGAGTGACTGAAGTCACAGGTCCCCAGAGATCAGTCAAGGACAGGACCGTCTTCGTGGAAAAGTGGAACAATCCCCAGCCACCACACGCATCCCAGGCAGACCACATGGGGCATCCATGCGACGAGATCTCCAACCAGAAGCAGGATTCCAGGATGAGATGGCAGTTAGCTATGGTCACAGTCAAACAATGTATAAGGTGAATGTATATTTAGTGCACAGTGCAAGTAGTGACTCCGGCAGGACTAACTATAACAGCATAACTAAAAGGGAGAGCCAGAAGGAAACACAGACTTGAGGGCTCCCTGAGATGTAAAGCGACCAATCACCTCACCGTCAACAAACCTGAGTGATCAATGAGAGTGGGGAAGACAGCATCTAAACATACCAGTTCACCATAATACTCTACATCCATGAGTCCCCCAGATCTGCTCCTTTACCTAAGGCTAATCTATTTACAAAAATGCTTGGCTAAATAAATAGGTTTTTAGCCTATACTTAAACACTGAGACTGTGTCTGAGTCCCGAACATTAATAGGAAGTCTATTCCATAACTTTGGGGCTTTGTAAGAAAAATTATCTTCTGGTTCTAGTGAGGACCCTCGCTGCTGCATTCTGGACTAACTGAAGCTTGTTTATACACCTAGCTGAACAACCAGACAGTAAGGCGTTACAATATTCCAACCTAGAGGTGATAAAAGCATGAAATAGTTTTTCTGCATAATTTTACAATATATTTCTTATCTTGGCAGTATTTCTGAGATGAAAGAATTCAATCCTGGTAATATTATCTACATGAGCTTCAAATGAAAGGCTGGAATCTATAATCACACTGAGGTCTTTCACTGTTGCATTTGAAAGGCCATCTAAAGTTACAGTGTGATCAGAAAGCCTACTTCTAGCTGCTTGTGGTCATATGACTAGAACTTCTGTCTTATCAGGATTAAGCAGAAGAAAATGTATTAACATCCAATCTCTTATGTCCAGCACACATTGCTCAATTTTAGTAAACTGGTTTTTCTCATCTGGTTTTGCTGAGACGTATAATTGTGTGTCATCAGCATAACAATGAAAACTAATACCATGTTTACGAATTATGTTGCCCAGAGGAAGCATGTAAAGGGAAAAAAGCAGTGGGCCTAAAACTGAACCCCATGGAACATCAAACTTCACTTGAGAACATGAGGAATGGTCACCATCTAAATCTACAAACTGATAACGATCAGTCAAATAGGATCTGAGCCACAAGAGGGCCATTCCCTTAATTCCTACTACCTTTTCTAATCTGTGAAGCAGAATACTATGATCAATCGTGTCAAAAGCTGCATTGAGGTCCAGTAACACAAGTATAGTGACACAACCCTGTTGGAGCAGAGGGAGAACATTTTTAGAAGCTTTGAGAACATGAGGAATGGTCACCATCTAAATCTACAAACTGATAAAGTCAAATAGCATCTGAGCCACAAGAGGGCCCTTGAATGGAGCATAGGGAGAGCATTTTTTCTTTAGAAACTTTGATTACCGTTGATTCACATGAAAAAATCGATAGACTGTCCCCGTCAGATTCCACAGACTCCCCTTCATATTTGACATTTGTAACATTCAGGCTTTTGTCATGGAATATAAAGTTTAAAAATTGCCTTGGGAGAACTGGGTCTGGATTTGTTTTTCACCACAAATAACCTGGACATAGATGTCAGGGAGTTACAGAGAAGTACATTAAATGTTTTCAGAGACACTATTTGAACTACTCCATATGTACCTCTTCAATTTGCCGTTTTGTGCACAGATTTTTGTTTGTCTTGGTTCTTATTCTTGTGAGGAAATGGCAATTCTGATCTTTTTTTCTAGCTCAGCTTCTGTTATGGGATAAAGGATTTTTGTTTTATCTGTTTCATCTGTTCCTAACTATTTTTTTCCCCTAAAAACTTTACGTTTTTAATTTAACGGTAAATTTAATCTAAATCTAAAATTACACTAGAGGTTTTAGAGTTTTAGTTACAGCGGTTCTTTGTTGTAACTACTACTGCAACTATTTTCTAGTTCAGGTTTTGGGTATAAGGGTTTTTATTTTATAGATTTATTTCTCTCTATTTTTTTTAAATCAAATTTGTGCCTCATGTTTGGGTGGTGTGTCTCATTTTCTACCTAACACCTAAATAGATTGTCAGCAATTTACCAAGATGTAAGATTATTCTGTTCTGTGAAAATAACTACTCTCAAATGATATGGACGACTTTTTGTAGGGCTTCGTGAAAACAGAGCCACACACTTTATAGACTCAGCTGCTTATGTAGATACAGGTTCATATGTTTTTCCATCAGGTACGCTGTGGTGGTGTCCTTGGCACACAACTCACTTCACAAGTTACTTACTTAGCACGGTACGTCTAATGCAACTATGTAATAAAACTATTACATAATTCCTCCATTGATACGTTCACTGAATCTCTACATTCTGAAGCACATGATTGTGCCTGGATCCTATCCCAGACTTAGGGCACATGGCAGGGTACACCCTGGACAGGGTGTATCGATCGCAGGTAACAAACACACACACATTCATGTTTGGGTGCTGTGTCTCATTTTCTTGAATGCCAATTAGTCTAAAATGTCTTTGGACTGTGGGAGGAAACCGGTGTACCCAGAGGGAACCCACCAAGCACGGGGAGAACATGCAAACTCTATGCACACAGAGCCTAGTTGGGCATCGAACACGAACCCTGGCGGTGCAAGGCGACAGTGCTAACCACTACACCACCATGACGGTTTTAAGACATTTTTCATTTCACTTCACAATTATGCCACTTTGTGTTGGGCTATTAAATAAAGTCCTAATAAAATAACATGTAACTTGATAAAATGTGGAAAATGTTGTATGAATACTTTTGCAATGCCCTGTAGTACTCAGGCACCTGTTGACAGGCAGTCACATGATGTCATCAGGACATGAAGGGCAGATTAGAGAGTATAGAATGAAGTACTTCCATTGTATAACATTGCTGAAAATAACATACTAAAATGCAGGACTCCATGCCATCTCATAAAGGGAAGAAACAGTCAAAGTGGAGAAGGTTTGAAAAGTGTGTGTGTCAAGGCAAGAGGAGGAGGAGCGGGGCACGGTGTCCACAAACACACACACACACATGGAACGTGCATGCACAAACATTAATGCTCTGATGACATCAGTGTGTTCCAAAAGCGGTTGTGGGATTAATCGGAAAAACTAAATGATGATACCGTGCAAAAAAACACCATCAGAAGCTTTCCCAATCAGAAGCTTTCGGACGATAGAACCATCTGGGCGCTCTGAGATTTGCTGCTGCCTATAAGTCTTACACAGTATTATGCTGATCAATCCGTGCCATCCGTTTCACCCAAATGAGGATGCGTTCCCTGTTGAGTCTGGTTCCTCTCAAGGTTTCTTCCTTTTACCATCTCAGGGAGTTTTTCCTTGCCACTGTCGCCCTCGGCTTGCTCATCAGGGACAATCTTATCATTTTGATTCATACACACTCACATTTCATACAAACTTACTTCTTTTGATTGTGTAAAGCTGCTTTGCAACAATGTTGATTGTTAAAAGCACTATACAAATAAAATTGAATTGAATTGAATTGAATAACGTGGGACTTGCGTCGGGTGACATGAACTCATACAAGGTTATATCATACAAAGATTGGAAAGAAATGAAGGAGGCAAATAACCAGAGGATATGTGGAATCAGAGCTCAGGAGGTTTGTTCACCCCTTTTGTTAAAACCTAGTTCAGATGTACGACATCTATCCTGCAACATCTATTCCACATTTACAAGCTCGTCCCTTGTGTCAATTGTTGGTGTTCTTCAAAGAGAGCAGAGATAGATTCTTTGGTATCAGGTAATGAAGCCATTGTTACACCACAACCAAAGTTGGCACAACCACTGTTTGTCATAAAGAGAAAGAGACATCAAAACAATTCAGAAATGCTTTCAGTTTTTCCTTATCATCTTCTGCACCATACTGATTTCCAATAGGAAAAGAGAAGCTAAACGTCAGCGTTATTCTGATTAATTTGTTGTTTATAGCGATCAAGATGGACAGACTGTGTTTGATATAGTGAAGTCTTGTTTCGCACCCATTTAATCTTAAAATCAAGCACATCCGTGCTTGATTTTACAACATAATTGCATAATTGTTAAGAGTTCATTTGTGATTTTTTTTAAATTCCTGGTTTGAGTTTTTGTATATTTCTTAATTTTAAATACATCAAAACACTCTGTTCTGTATTTCGGTGCCCTCTGTCTGTGGCATATATGTGCACGAGATAAAAAGGTTTAGACTGTTTTCTTTTTCCTTTTAAAAAAAAAAGGTGTTATGGCTCTCTCTTTCCTCATGGTGTCACTGTTTCCTATCTTTGTTTTGTCTCTTTAAATTTTGTTTGTTTGTTTGTTTCTTTGTTTCTTTGTTTCTTTCTTTTGTTTTACAAATGAGACTCAAAGTGGGTGGGTGTAGCTTGGATAAGCTTGGGGAAACCATGGTGTTCGAGCATAATTCATTCTGGAAGCATGCTTGTATATCAAAACACTCGTATGTCAAAGCGAATTTCCCCCATATGAAATAATGGAAGTTAATTTGATGATTCATTTCCAATAATGAATTGATGATTTGTTCCACAACCCAAAAATATTCATATGAAAATAATTAATACAAAATAAAAAAATAATAAAAACAAATTAACCTGCACTTTACCTTAGTTAATTTTATTCTATTGATCAGAAATAAAATAAATTGTTACATCATAGACACTATGCAGTGCATTTATGCAGGAAACAGAATTGAGTGGTTCTGCTTATGAGTTTTATAAGTTTGTTCTTTTGTCACATGTCTCTCATAGATGATATGCAGTGCTATATCAGGTCAGGCTTTGTCAGAATCTTGACATTATTGTTTATCATTATCTAATAAGAAAGCATGTATAAAACTTTACAATAAGTGTATCGATATTATGGAGATATTTTGTTGCATTCTTGTCAATTATGTATGGTTTTGCATTCAATAAAAAATATTATACAAATATAATGTACAGTGGAACCTCGGATTGTGAGTAACGTGGTTTATGAGTGTTCCGCAATAAAAGCAAAGATTTTTAAATACATTTTGACTTGAAAAGCGAGCAATCATGTAGTATATATATTGAGTTTTCATTATTTTTTATGGGAAAATTCAATTTGGTTTATGATTGTTTTGGAATACGAGCCCACTTCCAGAAAAAATTATGCTTGTAATCCAAGGTTCCATGGTACTCAGATTATGTTTGTTTAGTTTGTATGAATTTTTTTATTTTAGAAAATGTGTTAAAATGTGCTTGGTTTTAATATTAGCTGCAAACAAGAATTAATTGCAAATAATAATAACATTAATGATCAAATAAGTTTGCTTCATATTTTGTGTAAAAACAGGGACACAGTAATATACAATTAAATAACACAGATTTGAATACCTGCCTACAAATGCTTGGGTCAAACAAAATACTCCTTTTGTCACCTAAATGTCACCTAAATACTAATATAAAGGGTCAGAGTTAAACAACGGTCAGGGTTTCAAGAAAGTTCAATTGTCACTCAACGCCCTCTCCAAGGGAAAAGTGACCCCTCCCCACCCATCCCCACACCTTTCGACTAAATGAGGTAAAGGGATCCTTCGAGATCTGAGTTGACAAGCTCAAGAGAATGGCCACAAGAAAAAGGGGTGTTTGGACACATTGTACACAACTGTGTACATGTGAAGCGTGCTGTATTTATGTATATTGCATCTATATACTGTAGATATTGTATAAAATCTCAGTGTATATGTGTACAGATATAAAGAGTTCTCTGCATAGATAAAAAGGTGTTGATGCCATTTTTCCTGGGGTGTAATGATGTGTATTGTTTTTGGTGAAGCTATTCACTCACTATACTGCTTATTCTGTGTATAGGGTTGCAGGGGGCTTGGAGCCTTTCGCAGATATTATATCTTTGAAATATTTCTGGTGTGTGGTGGCAAATATGACATGTATACTGTTAAAGTGTGGTCTCTCTCGTTACTGTTTTTATATCGCAACTCTCACTGGTACACTCCGGGAAAAACAAAACACTGTCTATACTGGGAGATGTGGTTAAATAACCACATTAAAACAAAATACACAACATTTCCTCCTCTCTTACTTTTAACATCAGCATCAACTGCACATTAATCATAATCAGTAGAATGAGTGTATAACAAGTTTCACCATAACATTCTATAAACACAGATTTCGTTTTATATACTTAGAACATTGAGTCTTTCTTTAATGTCTTATTTATATGAACACATAATTTCCTCAGAATGAGGGTGGACTACCACTACCTATCTTATCCTTAGGGGATTATTCTGCTCCAAAGCAATAAGGGTAGTTCCTAACTAAGTGTAATCCAAAAAACACTGAGGTGGACACACCTCCTTTTCTGGATATTGGAGGCCTACTTTGTGCTCATTTTCATTTGAAACAATGGGTGATGTAGTTTCTTATTTGATCTGGAATTTAGGGTCTTGATAGGATCAGAGGTGGAGGTCACAGAAGCTGAGGAGCTATTTGATTTGCAACATCAGTACAATCCACTACGCAATTGATCAGTATGTCACCTACAGAGAAGGTTTCCAGCAGGTCTAACCTTATACAACACGGGGCACACCTAAGCCTCCGCAGTAGCTGGAACCCATTTCGGACCACTGCTATAGTTCTGAGCCAGCAATGGAGATCCTGTCAAGCCTCTGTTGTTGTAGGACAGTTTCTTTCAGGATTGCAGGTTTAAGCAGATCGAAGCTTGCCCTGAACTCTCAGTTGAACAACAAATGAGCTGGTGACGCTTTGGTAATTGCGTGTGGAGCACTGCGATAGCACAGCAAGAAATTGTTGATGAAACGTGCATTGTACAAACGAAGCTTTCAAAGCATGCTTCATGGTCTGGACAAACCTTCCTGCTAACCCTAATCTGCTAATTTGTTGCAGGACCTCAATTGCTAGTAGAAAAGTGGCCATCTTGTGCAATATATTGAGGTCCATTGTCTGAGACAAATGCACTGGTGGTTCAAATCTTCTCAATTGTGAGGTAGATTTCATGATAGCCATGAATATAACATGATAGCTGTGGTGGAAATTAGATTAAGAATTTGATTTGTATCACAACAAGAATAGAGGTTTATTCAAAAGCTATGCGTGAGAAAGTGGAAGCAGGGCAAGCTGACGGGAGTATGTGCTAGGCTTTGTGACTGTTAGATGTACACCTTTTAAATAACCATGCAAATTCATCACCATTCTCATTATAGTCATGTACATTCCACCTAGAATTAATGCTAAGCATCAACTTGTGAACTGTATAGCATGAACTGCAAAACACACACCCCAATGGACTGTTTATTGTCGCTGGAGATGTCAACCATGGAAATATTAAGTCAGTGCTTTCTAAATTCAATCAGTATGTTGGCTTTGCAATGAGAGGGGATAACATGCTGGAACACTTCCTGTCAACGCAGAAAGATCAAGGCAGAGTTTAAATGGGTATATCTTTATTTATATCATCAGGTTCACCTTGAACCTAATTAAGTTACCTGTACGGTGAGCTGTCCCCTTTCTTGACGATTTTTGGTGCTCGGAGTGCAGGCATGCCCAATCTGCAAATATTCAATTCAATTCAATTCAATTTTATTTGTACAGCACTTTTAACAATTGACATTGTAGCAGCTTTACACAATCAAAAGAAGTAAGTCTGTATGAAATGTGAATGTGTATGTATCAAATTTATAAGATTGTCCCTGATGAGCAAGCCAAAGGCAACAGTGACAAGGAACCAGACTCAACAGGGAACCCATCCTCATCTGGGTGAAAACGGATAGCAGGGATTGATCAGCATAATACTGTGTAAGACTGAAAGTTAACAGGAGATGTGTTTTAAATTGAATGTCCAGTTTGTTCCTGGAGGCTCAGGTAGACTGTAGGAAATTCCAGTCCTGAGCTATCGAATGACTGAAGTCACAGGTCCCCAGAGAACAGTCGTCTGCATCAGCCGAGGACAGGACAGTCTTCGTGGAAATCATCCCCAGCCACCACGCGCATCCCAGGCAGGCCACATGGGGCATCCATGCAGCGAGATCTCCAACCAGAAGCTGAATCCAGGACGGGTTAGACAGGTCCAGAAGGCAGAGGGGTCTGGATCACTGGCAGCTCATGAGCGACATGTGTAGCTCGACAGAGAGACAGGGAGAGGGAAAAGGAGAGAGGAAGAGAGAGAGAGAGAGCAGAACAGGAGAGAGCAGAAGATAAGGAGAGATGGCAGTTAGGTATGGTCACAGTCAAACAATGTATAAGGTGAATGTATATTTAGTGCAAAGTGCAAGCAGGGATTACTATTACTATTACTACTTTAACAAGTGCTGTCTCTGTGCTGTGATGAGGCCTAAATACTGACTGATACAGTTCATTTATGCTATTTCTGTGTAGATGTGAACATACTGCTGTGATACTACCTTTTCTAGAATCTTGGAGATAAAGGGAAGGTTTGATATTGGCCTGTAATTAGAAAGCTGACAGGGCTCAAGGTCAGGTTTCTTGATTAGCGATTTAATAACTGCTAATTTAAAGGATTTGGGAACATACCCACTGCTGAGTGAACAGTTAATTACTTTCAACAGGGGTTCTATTATTGCTGGTACTATGTGCTTGAGAAAATGTGTCGGTATAGGATCTAATATACAGGTTGACGATTTTGAAGAAGAGATGAGATGAAATTAGTTCTCTCGCTTCTGTTATTGAAAAAGTTCATCACTACTGCATGATGTTGTTGTGGAGATTTCTGCAGTGGTCTTATTTTTAGTTAATTTAGCTATTAAATAAAAATTTCGGGTTATTTTTGTTATTGTGGAGTGGAGAAATATGTTGATCTAGCATCACTGAGAGCTTTTTATAGTTCAGGATGCTCTCCTTCCAAGCTATTTGGAATACTAACAATTTAGTTTGGCGCCATTTACATTCAAATTTTCGAGCGGTTTGTTTTAAAGTGCGTGTGTGGTCATTATACCAAGGAGCAAGTTTCTTATCTCTAATCATTTTCCTTTTAACTGGAGCTACATTATATAAGCTATAATGAAGTGTTGACTCTAAATGTTCAGTCGCCTGATCCAGTTCTGTGGAGTCAGATGACGATCCAATCAATGTTGATAACCCTGGGAGATTATTGATAAAGCTCTGTGTGGTATTTGATGAAAATGTATGTTTAAGGCGGTAGCGCGGTGCTGAGCATACATTATTACTATGACATGCTTTAATTGAGACAAGATAGTGATCTGAGATAATTTCAGACTGTGGAATTGTGGTTATATTTTCTATACTTAATCTGAAGGATAATATTAAATCCAAAGTGTGACCCGCTTTATGAGTTGGTCCTACTACACATTGATTTACTCCTACTGAGTCCAGTATGGACATAAATGCTGTTCTCAGAGGGTCTTCTGGATTCTCAAAATGAATATTAAAATCTCCAGCAATTAACGCTTTGTCTACAGAAACAACAAGGTTTGAGAGGAAATCTGCAAATTCACAGAGAAACTCCGAGTATGGCCCTGCGGGTCTGTAAATGATGATTAGCTGGATCGACTGAGCTGACTTTATGTTACTATAGAGAGCTTCAAATGCATTAAATTTAAATCTGTGTTTTTGGACGGTAGTCAGATTATCATTGTAAATAACAGCGACGCCTCCACCTCTACCAGTTTTGTGTTTTGACTAGTTGTTCGAAGAACTTCATGATGACTATTGACCAGTGGCTCTAACATCAGTCATTGAGACAAGAGATATTTAGTTTTTTTAGGAATTGGAACAATGGTGGATGCCTTAAAGATGGTAGGGCCCACTGGCTGATTCAGAGAGAGGTTAAAGATACTGGTTAACACCCTCATAAGTTCGTTGGCGCATGCTCTCAAGACCAGGTCCTGGGGCTTTGTGTTGATTAACTCTTTTGAGTGCTCGTTTCACCTCAATCGTCTCCAGAAAGAGTATATATGGGAGCAAATTTTATTTGATTTCATGTGATTTTACTTACTTTTAAGGAATAAACGGTACTCCATCTTGATATAATCGACGTTTACTGTAGCTAGCAGATCTGATATGTGTGTGCGTATCTGAACATATAGGCCCCCTGGAATGTGCTTGCATCATCTGAGCTATGCATTGGGGCACCTAGAACGTGGAAGCTTAATGAGACCTGGATGTTGAAGATGACATCAACCTATGTATAATGGAACCTACTGTAGAGGGATTGGTATATAATGGGGAAGCGGTCAAGAGAAGGGGGGGGGTGCTCTGCAGACCTTCCCGGCTTTATTGATCAACCAATAAAAGCCGCTATCTTCTGAAACCAAAGCCAGACTCTTTGTTTATTTTTTACGACATATACGGTCGTCACTATTCATGTGCGGTATAGTGGCAGGCGCTGCGTTGTTCACATCAAATCGAGTGTAGAAGGTGTTAAGGTTGTCAGATAATTTTGCTCACATTCTGGCTTGCTCCTTTGTAATCTGTAATGCAGGTTATTCCACTTCACAAATGCCTATGGTCTTGGCTGTGGTGAGGGGACTCCACCCTCCCTTTGTAATCTCTCTCAGCACCTCTGACGGCCTTCCTGAACTCATACCTGGCAGCTTTGTAGTCAACAGGGTTCCCTGAAATGAAGGCAGTTGTCTGTGTTTCAGCTTCATGCGGACCGCCTGATTCACCTCAGTTTCCCCTCTGGTCTGTGCTCCTGGAAAAACTTGCCTCTACCTTTGCTAATGTTATGGCATGAAACACTGGTTATGAAATGATACCCAGTGTTCTGTTAGCCAGTGACACGCCAAGGCAGAATGTATGCTTTTTCCCGCAAAATGCTGCAATTAGTCGTGTGCAATGCCGCGAAATCCCACAAGCAACATTCTGGAATTTACATAAATGTGTTGTGCTGTACTGAATATCCGCCAGAAGGTGCATGGACTTTATCTAAAAGCCAGACCAAGTACTATGAAGAATTGTATATAATTAGTTACCCTAAAAAAAATATTGTTACCAATGCTTGAAGCAAACATTAATTTTATTTTGTTTTACAATAGATCGTTCATGATGAATGTGTTTATATGTGCTTCATATTTTGTTCATAATAATGAAATGAGATGCCCTAAATCGTGCTTTAAAGCTCATAATAAAAAGTTCCTATATACTGTAGTTTTTTTATAATGTCAGGGAATTACAGGGAAAAACAGGGAAAAAACAATTCAAATTCAAAATTTTAAAATTTTATTTGTCACATACACAGTCATACACAGTACGATATGCAGTGAAATGCTTAGGCGACTGCCCGTGACCTTAGAATAAAAAACAATTTAAGGCTATTTACACTAGAAGAAGAATATAACAAAGAACGTAAGAATAGATTTAACTAAGAATAAAATAATAAAATATATGTAAGGTAAAAATATAAATATATAAGAAAATAAAAATATAAAAAATATAAGAGAATAGGAAAATAAGAAAACCTGGATGAAGAAATATAATAAAGCCTAGGTGACCCTAGGTGTACAGTATGGAAAAATATGGAATATAAATAGAGATGTCCAGGGGGTGTGCAAGTATGCTATAAAGTGTTTTGTACTTAAAGTGACTTGTGCTAGATAATAAATAGTGATGTAGAGTGAAGGGTGTGCAATTATTGTCCCAATAATAGTCCAGAGATAGTGCAAGAAGCAGGAGTGTGGTTGTTTAAACTGAGTCAGTCAGTACTGTTTGGTGAGCTGGTTGAGAGTCCGTATCGCCTGCGGGTAGAAGCTCCTCCTCAGTCTCTCTGTATTGGTCTTCAGGGCGCGAAATCGCTTTCCTGACCTCAACAGAGAGAACAGTCCATTACTGGGGTGGCTGAGGTCCTTCATGATCTTCCTGGCCTTGGTCCAGCACCGCTTGCTATAGATCGAGTGCAGGTCAGGGAGCTCAGTGTGGATGATGCGCTCAGCTGATCGCACGACCGTCTGTAGAGCTTGTCTGTCCTGCATCGTGCTGTTCCCGAACCAGGTTGTGATGTTTACCGTCAGGATGCTCTCTATGGTGCAGGAGAAAAAGTTCCTGAGTACCTTGGAGGGCAGTCTAAAGTCTCTCAAGCACCTGAGGTGGTAGAGACGTTGTCGGGCCTTCTTCACCACGGTGTTGATGTGACAGGACCATGACAGGTCCTGCTTGATGTGGACACCGAGGTATCTGAAACTGTCTACTCTCTCCACTGGGCTGTTGTTAATGACAGGGGTCTGATAGTTCCTCTCCTGCTTTGTGCTAAAGTCTACTACCAACTCCTACATCTTGCTGACGTTTAGAAGGAGATTGTTCCTCCGGCACCAGTGCTCCAGATTCCCAATCTCCTCCAGGTAGGCCGTCTCATCATTGTCAGTGATCAGGCCCACCACAACGGTGTCATCAGCAAAGTTGATGATGCTTGTGGAGTTAGTAGAGGCTACGCAGTCGGGTGTTTACAGAGAGTACAGTAGAGGGCTCAGAACACAACCCTGTGGTGCTTCAGTGCTGAGAGTGATGGAGGCAGAGACATGACCGCCCATCCTTACAGCCTGTGGTCTGTCAGTTAGGAAGTTGGAGATCCACTGACACAAAGGTGAGCTGAGTCCCAGGTGCTCCAGCTTGGTGGTGAGTGTGGAGGGAATTACGGTATTAAATGCTGAGCTGTAGTCGATGAAGAGCATTTTAACATATTTCCCCCTCCTATTGTCCAGGTGTGTGAGAGATGTATGAAGAAGATGAGCGATAGCATCATCTGTGGAGCGGTTTGAACGGTACGCGAACTGAAGTGGATCCAGTGTGTCTGGTAGTGAAGAGATGATGAAGTCTCTGACCAGCCGTTCATGGCAGTGCCTCAGTTTAACTGGCCTTAAAATTTATTCAATTTCCTGATAGTAGGCTATCTTCGTTAAAACGTAAAAATGTGTCGACATTGTGCACCATCAGGAGACATGAATAAACCAAAAAAAAATATCTGTATTTTTAAGTAAATGTTCTTATATGCACACAAAGTGCTTCAGGCTTTTCATAATAATAATCATCATGTTTTTTTGCTGTTTGTGTCCAGCATTGAATAATTATTTCATCCATTATTTGACCACGGCTGGAAATAATAGCTGGAATGTGATTGTGAATTTATGACCAAAATAAAGCTGTTCATTGGCATGCGTGAACCTGTGGCTCACACTTTACAAATGGCAGCGTTTTGATCAAAAAGCTGATAAGCGTGTGCAATTTATCAATAAAAATGCAGACATACTCCCCCAGTCATTGGGTCTCGCAATAATGGAAATCAAACATAATACACCTGTTCATGAATAAAAGGGAATATTTAAGCACATACACAAAATACATTTCACTTAAATATTACAGATTAAAACAAGGTGACTATAACTTATAACACACCTATAGTGAATGAAAGGTGAGAAGAGGGATTACAGTAACTGGGGGTCTTCGGGTGTTTACATCGGAATGCGTTGTAATCAGCCAGTAGACCATATATTTGTTTATTGCATTTCTGGAGGAGTATGTCTGCAGTTTAAATCAATGAATTTGCTCATATCCGTGCACGCGTTTATCAGCCTTTTGATTAACGGCAGTCACTTTCACTTTGCAAAAGGCAGTGTTTATTGTTTAATTTATATTTAAAGCACATAAACACACATTTATCATGAAAGATCTATTGTAAAACAAAAACAAAATCCTGTTTACTTGAGGAGTGGAAACAATGTTGTTTTAGGCTAACTTTATTAATTTATAATACGTTTTTGTATTCTTTATTGTACTTTGTCTTTTTGCACACATGCAGTCCACTACATGCAGCAGCAGGGAAGCGTAGGTGATCACATGCTCCCAATCCTCATGATCTTAAGTGAGTACTGCCCCTAGGCCAATGTTGCTGGCGTTCGTCTGCACCTTAAAGGGACGGTTGAAGTCTGGGGCTGTTAACACTGGCGTGTTTTGAAGAGCCTTCCTCAGATCCTCAAAGGATGACTGGCATTCCAAGGTCCACACCCACCTGGCTCCTTTCTTCTTCAGAGCGTGTAAAGGAGCAGCATGCTCTGAGAAGTGGGGAATGAAATGATGGTACCAACCAGCCAGATCTAGGAAGCGCTGTAGCTCCTTAAGGTTGCAGGGAACTGGGTAAGTTTTTATGGCTGCTACCTTGGATTCTTCTGTTTTTATACCTTTGCCAGATATGCAGAGGTTGCATTTTTTTCAAGTTGAGTGTGAGACCAGCAGCTTCAAGGAGCGAAAATACATGTCAGAGGTAGTTAAGATGAGTACTAGGGACTTTTGAGTAAATAACGATGTCATCAATGTAAACAAAACAATACTTCCCGATGGCCTCTGCCAGAACGGAAATCATAAGCCTGTAAAAAATTTGCATTCATTTTCAGGCCAAAGGGAAGACAGAGAAATTTGTATTGATTGTTCTTTGTGATGATAGCTGTCTTAAGGATGCTGTCTGGATGCATGGTCACCTGCCAATATCCACTACGCTGGTCACACAGCTGAACACAGTAGCCTCATAGAGCGCCTCCAAGATCTCGTGGACCTGGGGCATAGGGAAGCCGTCCAGCAGTTTTTTGCTGTTGAGGGCTCTAAATTGCACACAAAAACAGGTCCCGCCATCTTTTTTCCCCACTAGCACAACAGGGGAAGCCCATGGCAAGGTAGATGGTCTGATGATCCCTGCTTCCAGCATTTTGGCGACCTCCTCTACAATCTGCTGCTTATGGACAGGGATAGAGTAAAACATTTTCCTGACTGGTCTTTCGTCTGTGGTGTAGATATGGTGGGTTATTACCTTGGTGTGGCCTATGCGGTCAATGCATACTGTCAGCCACTCTAATAACAGCTCCTGCAACTGATACTTGTTTTCCTCTGACAGGGAAGCATTGCTTACCAGTTTGGAGATGGTTGAGTTAGTGATGTCAGACACTTGCGGCAATGGATTGGCTACATAAAGGGAGACTTGGCCGTGAGTGGAGGTACACAGTGGGAAATATTCTCCTCTTCTACCTCGTATAGTGTAGGAATGCTGGCTAAAATTAATCTGCACGCCTGCCTCCATTAAAAAATCCAAGCCTAGCACACAGGGGAATGTAAGGTCATGGTCTCTCATAATAAACAGGCAGACCTCAGACACTACTCCCTTTAAGGAGCATTGGGCATGCAGTTTGCCTATTGCAGCCTGTACTAAGCAATTAGCCAGTGAGAATAACTGCCCTCTTGCTGACTGCCATTTTTCGGTTGGTTTCTTTATCCTCTTCCTTCTCGGTTATAAAGGAGAAAATGCTGCCTGTGTCGATGACTGCTGTACAGGCAACATGGTTTAAGGTGAGCTGTACCATCAACAGAGCAGGGCCGGCCTGGGCAGTACTGAGGCTGGTGGGTCTTTGCCCTACTCCATATGTTTAGGTGCTGGGACGGGGTTTTGCCTTTGCCTGAACGCTTTGGCGGCGTTGAAAATCCCTCTCTACCAGTGTCCCTATTCACACTAACTCACTTGTGGTGGTTATGGTGTTCCACAGCAGGCTGGCAATGCGAGGATTGCAGTTCCTCAGTGTTGCTTGCACAATTTCTCTCTAAGTCATCCCTGGTTTCCACCTCAGGCACAGGGCACGATATTGAAAGGTGAAATCCCTTATACTCTTGTCAGGATGCTGGAGCCGCAGCCGTGTTTTTCTGCTGTCCACCAATCTTTTGCAATGTAGGAGTGTAGCTAGTATTTCCCCATCAGAGAGTTGATGTAAGGCTAAGTATTCCTCACACCTTTCCACAGAACTGATGGGATCTTCTCCCTCAGTACCGCTAAACCTGGGGAAATCCAGCTTCACAGGAGCCTTGAAGGTAGTAGCATGTGAACAACTATTCGGAAAGGGGAGATGAGGAGTATACCCCGACCGAGGGAAAGGAGTGGACGTGGCATCCCCCTTTCCGAATAGTTGTTCACATGCTACTACCTTCAAGGCTGGTTGTGCACTTATCATGGCCTTCAGTTGAGAGTCTCGCCTCTTCATGCACTCTACCACGGACTGACCCACATCATTTAACTGCTCCTCACACCGTTTTTTACCATGTGACACAGTTATTGCATTTCTGCTTGAGCGTTTTCCAGTTTCTGCTGGTATGTTAATATGTCTGTGTTTTGGTTGCGATGTAGCTCACCCAACTGATCCGACAGCTCATCCATTCGCTGGGAGAGTTTATTATCCAGTGCCTGCAGAGCTGTCTAAGGCAGGTTGCCAGCACCATGGAAATGAGGCTTTGCTTGTCCTCTGTATCGATGAGTGGAGGAGGTGGAGGCAGTTGTGAATCGTCGAGTGGTTGTTCTACCCTCTCGTCACTTTGTGGACCTTCGTCATCCACCCCGGAAACTTCCTCACCATTTGTGTCTAGATAGAGGTGGCTAAGGTTAATAAGCTCTTGTAACCCACGTCTGGTTACAAAAGGACATGCTGTGAAGTCGTGAGTCAGTAACCCTTCCCCATCTCGTGCATCGGACTCGGCCATAATTTACCCTACTGTAATTTAAATAAACAGGTTGATTAATCAAACCTCTGAGTGAGTGTACTTTCTTTTGTGTAAAAGTAAACAGCGAAGCAATGAGTGAGAAGGCTAGGTAGCTAATAGCTTACACCCAGGCATCAATGTATAATACACACAATATATTATAATAATAATAATAATAATGCCACTCTGATGGCCCCACGATGGGCGCCACTGTAACAAACCACCTTACCATTATTAAAACAGTAATTAGCTGTTAGCAGAATCAGGGAAGGGCAATGACCACCAGAGGACAATATTTTCTATAAACAAAAATGTGTATATACATTTATTGCAGTGTCACACCATTCACTCCTTGCATTTCCCACCACACACACACACACACACACACACACACACACACACACACACACAGAGTCTGTTGCCTTAGTGGCCGATTAGAGTCCTTAAGCTCTTGTAAAAATAAAGTCTGTAAAAAAAAAAAATACTGTCCCAGGAACGCTTTGCTATTCTCTGAATGCACATCCTCTTTAATGGCGGTGCGGCGGACGCCGAAAGTCCTCTCCTCACAAGTGCCGCCCGAACACTGCACGCGCTGTGCTGACAAACTGGGGAGCAGAAGATGCTGAAGGAAGACAGAGAAACAAAAAACCATGCTGCATAACCACTGCAGGAGGAATACACATGAATGAAATACCTATGTAACAAAATGCCACGGCAGGCCTTGCACAACACACATATACACATTTAACACACATACGCGTTTGGACACGCTCTGTCCCGCATTCGGGTTTACGTTATTCTGCATGCATTCACTGTATGCCTTACCCATGAGCATTAGCCATCAGGTTGCTGCTATCAGCCTAGCCTAGCCTCTCTTCTTTTTATTAATTTAACAGAGAGGTTTTCCACGGCGCCCCCGGTGGCCAGGAGCCTGTAACCAGGCGACAGCCTGTTACACCGTGTAAATAGCTTTTTCAATATCTATACTACCATATCATATATTTGTGACTAATACAGTTTTATTAATATTTTACAACATTATATGCAGTTTGACATTGAGCACCATCAGAAGACATGAATGAAAAAATAAATCAATATATTTTTGTAAATATTCTTATATGAACGCGAAGTGCTTCGGCCTTTTTATAATAAACATAATGTTTTTTTGCTGTTTGTTTCCAGCATTTCATCCATTATTTGACTAGGGCTGAAAATAATAGCTGGAATGTGGTTGTGAATTTATGACTGAAATAAAGCTGTTCATCGGCGTGCGTGAAGCCCGATTTGTCCATAAACTTTCACTTCACACAAGGCAGTGTTTTGATCAAAAGGCATCTGTGCAATTTATCGATGAAAATGTCAGAAAGTCATCGCGTCTCGCAATAATGCAGATCAAACATAATACATTTCGTCTGCTCTGTCTTGTTAATTTCGTTTTAAACCCCTCAATTCTGCCAATTCCCTCATCAGTAAAACCGGTTTGATAACTTCACACCTTTTGTGAATGAAAAGTGAGAAGAGGGATTACAGTAACTGGAGGTCTGCGGATGTTTACCTCTGAGCGCGCTGTCACGTTATATTCAGCGAGTAGACTAAAACAAACAAAATCATGTTTGTTTCAGCACTGGAGACAATATTGTTTTAGGCTAACTTTATTGAAAATTATACACTTTTGTATTCTTTGTTGTACTCTGTCTTTTTGCACACGCATGTGCATCTATAAATTTGAACAGAAAATAGTGGGCTGGTAGGCACATCATTTTTCATATAACTTAAATGGCTGAATGAAGTTAAATATACACAAATTAATAATTGCCTTTGCTTTACATTCGAGCACTCATGTGTAAATAGCTTTTTCATTGAATATACAACCATATTATAGATGTGAGTCTAATACTGTTTTCTTTCTATTTTACATTACATGCAGTTTGTAATTTACTTGCAATTGTACTTTTAAAATACAGTATAACCTACGTATCTACAGTATAAGCATATTTAACTACTTAAATACGAGAAATTTGTGTAGCTGCCCTTCGTTATCGATAAAAAACGGGACACAGTTCTTCTGACGGGTGCTTATCTCTCTTTTATTTCGCTCGTGCAGAGCGCCATTGAGCTTTAGTTGCATAGCACGGTGAAACTACACAAAGAAACAATAATCAAATGAATATCATAAATAGAGTGCACATTTACAAAGAACCATAAAAAATTATTAACAATAAATGAATAAGGACAGGTCGAAACAACTTATTAACAAGTAGAGCTCACGACATACAAAATGAGCTCATATAACTTGCAAAAGAAAGTGCAAAATGCAACATATATCAGCTTCACATACCTCGCTCTGCTTTACCAAAGGGTACTAAGTTTAAATTGAGTTGCATCAAAGCTGCATTCACCAAGAAACAAAATTTTTCTCCATGTTCTTTGGAGGAATATGAATCTTTGCGCTTCCCCCTGATCACTTGACTACTTCTCATCTCATATATTTTTTTCCCTCTCTTGTTATGGTACCTTTACTACCATTTAAAACTATGTGTTATAATAAGTGGTGCAGAGGTGTGTAATAAACCGAAAAGATAAACACAAAAAAAGATGGACAGCTATTTATTTAATTATCATTTTAAATATTTCTGAATAATATCCATCCATTAATGCAGTATGTCTGCATTTTTATCGATACATCGCTTGCGTTTATCACCTTTTGATCAAAACGCTGCCTTTTGTAAAGTGAAACTGCGAGCCTGGGTTTGAAATGAATTGTAGATTAATTTTAGAGCACGATTGAGGGCATCTCATTTCATTATTATAAACATAATTTATGAATTACACTCAAACGTGCGGTATAGAGCTCTGATCAGACTACGTACAGTAGGAAATAGGCTCAACGTTCCGGAGCCCAAGCCTCATTTGAATAAAAAAATTTAATTAACAAATATTGTAAGTAAACAAAAAGTAGCACGTTTAGAAAAAATATATATATTTAGACTCTAAAAAATTATTCGGCATCTATTTAAGGTGTGCCAGCTGGCACTGTTCCTATATTGCCCTTTGTCAGGTTAAATTGTTCAGTGACAACCCCATAAAATTCCACATACTGTAAATAGGTACTGTACATCTGTATGAATAAACCGAGATGCCCACCCACACATTCAGGGAAAGGCTCCCCTGCGAGAGGTTTTGTGCGGACAACTGAGCTTCTACGGATTCTAAAATTGACATTGTTACTGTTTTTTAATACCTCAGGTGGAAGAGTCTGAGAATTTATTCACCATAAGCTTTGTTGTATTGTTTTTAATCATTTTATACACAACCTCAAAGAAGTATCATCATTGCAGGAGAGAAGAAAACGAAGAATAAATACATATCAGAATTTTAAGTTTGAGCTCATTACGTTTATAAGCTCTGTCGTTTGCTGTCAATGGGCGCCTAAGAGAGAGAACACATTTTTGGCTTCAGTAGACACACGATACTTCAGATTGAAACACAACTGCCCCCTACAGGTAATGAACGACATTTTCACAGCTTCCTGCGAGGAAGCGCCCAAGATCCCTTTTCTTGAAACATGCGTTCTTAATGGCCAGATCCGTAATAATGAATGGATAAAGCACAGTCATATCCCACGGATTCTGGGTACTGTCGTGTTGTATGCAGTGGTTAGCTTATATTTTTGTGTTTGTTGTATTTCTGAGGGCGTATGTCTGCAGTTTTTTCAATAAATCATCTCAGGTTACATTGCTGTAACCCTGTTCCCTGAATTAGCGGGAATGAGATGCTGCATGAAAACGCTATTGAGAACGTTTCTTTGTTCGACCGGTTGTGAAGCATGTGCGTATTAAACATGCCAAACTTTGGCTTATATAACCTCGGTCAAGTGACATCATCTGATGAGTTGCACCTGCAGGTTAGAATCAAAGTCTAGGCAGATACCTGCAGGTTATAAATAGGTTCAATTCAATTTTATTTGTATAGCGCTTTTAACAATTGACATAATCGCAAAGCAGCTTTACACAATCAAAATAAGTAAGTTTATATCAAATGTGAATGTGTATGAATCAAAATGATAAGATTTCCCTGATGAGCAAGCCGAGGGCGACTGTGACAAGGAAAAAAAAAAGAGATGGTAAAAGGAAGAAACCTTGAGAGGAACCAGACTAAACAGGGAGCCAATCCTCATCTGGGTGATAATGGATAGCAGGGATTGATCAGCATAATACTGTGTAAGACTGGAAGTTCAGTATAACAGGACATGTGTTTAAATTAAATGGAGTCCTGTTTGTTCCTGGAGGCTCAGGTAGACTGTAGGAAATTCCAGTCCTGAGCTATCGAACGACTGAAGTCACAGGTCCCCAGAGAACAGCTGTCTGCATCAGTCAAGGATAGGACAGTCTTCGTGGAAACCATCCCCAGCCACCAAATAGGTCTGAACCGGAAACATCCTCAGGTCAATTCTTTGTCTGAAAGGACGTCCAGTCATGTCTGCAGTGCAGCATTGGAACGCAGCATCTTCTTCCTGCTTTTTCAGGGAAAAGGGTTACAGGAAAGTAACCCAAGAAGTTCCCTTTCAAATGCTACACCCGATACTGCGTAAAAACGCTATTGGGAATGAGAATACCAACACCGCCGCACTGCAAGTGTTTGGACCCCTAGGGTCATGTTATGTGTGCGCACAATTACCAAAAGAGGTCTCAGATGTAACTCTGGGATGCTGAATTGAGGACCCATGAGCCTGGAGTAGTATGGACATCCAAACTAAAATTTGTGACAAATGTGTGCAGAGAGGACCAACCAGCCACATCACACACTTGCTGCAAGGGGACGCCTCTTGCCAGAACAATTCATGAGGTAAGCCCTCTGGTCGAACGAGCCCTAATTCCTAGAGGTGAAGTCTGACCATATGCCTTGTAGGCTAGGGAAATCCCATCTCTCACCCAATGTGACAGCGTCTAGTGGCAGCCGTCCCTGGTTGCGGCCCCCATAGCATGCAAAAAGCTGCTCTGACGCCACTGGCTGGTGCGGTGGACGTAAATCTGAAGAGCATGTACTGGGCACAGTAAGTGAAGTTTCTTCTGCTCCAGACCTGTAAACGGCTGTAAACGACGCTGGGTGCATGGTCGAGAATCAAACGTTTCGAAGATAGTTCAGGAGAGGACGCAGAATAGCTTTGACTAGCCCAGGGGCAAAGTCTAGGCAGAATGGTGAGATAGCCTGCAGATCCCCAATCCTCTTCAGAGAAGTAATGGTCATAAGAAAAAATATCTTAAGGGTCAGAAGCCTGACAGGCGCTGACTCTAGTGGTTCAAAAGGGGTATCAACCAAAGCTTCGAGCATAATAGCTAAGTCCCAAGAAGGGACCGTCGTTCTAGTGGGTGGCCTCAACCATTTAGCTCCATGAATAAAGTGAGCAATTAAAGGGTGTTTTCCCACAGAAACCCCATCAGTCAGAACAAGACAAGCTGAAATAGCGGCTACTATTACTAGGGCATAAGCCCCCAGGACAACTTTTCTTGCAGAAACTCCAGCACTGAAACAATCTGGCAGTGAACTGGGTCTACATGTTTTGTCATGCACCAACTTTCAAATACACTCAAAAACCCTAGCACTTAGTATTGTTTCAATTACACTGGCTGGAAGACCAGCATCTCTTAATTGGTCCCCTTCAGGGGTGAAGGTTCCAAAGCTCAGGGCAGGGATGAAATGTTGTCCCCTGCACCTGAGACAGAAGATCCCTCCTTACTGGGGTCGGTCGAGGACAGATATTAGATCCGAGAACCACACTCTGGTCGGCCAACGGGGCACTATCAATATGGATCAGAACATGACAAGCCTGGTTGACGGACCTTCACCAGGACACCCGGAGCAGAACTACTGGAGGAATGCAGTCTGGGCCACGTATGCGCCATAACGTCCAGACCCAGGGGAGCTGGAGGACTCAAAGAGTAATAAAGGGGACATTGTGCCCCATAAAATCTCTCCCAGATTCGATAGACCACTTCAGGGTGAAGTTTCCAATCCCCGTGTGTCACAGCTTGTCTGGACAGCAAGTCTGCTACTGTATTTATATGCCCCGGAATGTAAATCGCCCTCAGGGACAGGAACTTGTCCTGTACCCAAAGCAGAACCTGGTGTGCTAGCTTTTTCCAGTGGCGTGAGCAGTGTTGTCCACCCGCACTAGTACATGGTAGCCTCTCGACTGCTGGAGGGAGTATTTCAGGGCCAGAAATAGAGCCATCATTTTGAGGCAATTGATGTGCTACACGAGAAGATGGCCTCTCCAGATCCGTTGGGCTGGACGGGTATCTAAGACCGCACCCCACCCTGTGAAAGAAGCGTCTGTCTTTAGCTGCTTGCGACGACAACACAGACCTAGAGTGGGCCGCAGAGTCAAAAACCGGGGTCTCAACCACATAGAATGGGTACAAAGGCCCTGGCATGTAACTCTTATTTGCCTCTCGGGATTGGCCCGTAGATGAAATCGCCTCTCTGGGTGTCAATCCTAAGGAATCGAGATAAGCTAGGACAACATCTTGATGTCGAAGCACTAGCTGCAGACATTGAGCCAGAATTGACCAGTCTCCTATGTAATTCAGGATACGGATGTCCTGGAGTCATAGAGTCATTTGCAGGGTGACAGGGCTAGGCCAAATGAAAGGACCCGATCCTGGTAAGTTTCAGCACCTTTTGTGCCTCACCCGTGGTGGGAACCAGACCTGGTCAGGAGTTGGTAGCCGACGGTCCCGACTCTTGAGCACGGTGGGGCAGAAACCTCACAAAGGCCTGCTCATAAAGTTTTGCCTACCAGAACCTACTGGCAACGGTGTTAACAGTGTTACAGAACAGGCCGGAAGGCGAGATGGGGGCATCAAGGAGGAAAGTGTGATCCGTATCCTTGATGCCATGAGGTTGAGCCAGTCACTCCGTGGACACCATAGCAGCCATAGAGCGGCCGATAGCACGGGCCATCTGCTTGGTTGCGCAGAGAGACAGATCTGTGGCTCGGCGAAGCTCTAAAAATGCCCTTTCATCAATAGACCTGCCCGTGCTCAATTCCTTCAGCAGGTCAGCCTGGTAAGCCTGCAGAACCACTGAGTGTGAAGATAGGAGAAAGATAGCCCACAAGTGTCTCCTCAATCTGGGGCATTATGCTAAAACCCAGCACCTTAGCATCAAGGACATTGGAATAAATCAATATCAATGACACAAAAACATGGGATGAATATGGCTTATTCCATGAACGAGTTAACTCATCATGGAGATCGCCAAAGAAGGGTGGAGGGCGTCGTTGAGGCCCCTCCCCCGGGCCACCCGACAGAAACCTGTAGTCTGCGCTTGGGGGACTCTTGCTCCTGAGGCCAGTCGAGATGTAAGCGTTCGACCATGCGTCACTACCTCTAGTAATTCCTCATACACTCACTCATCACTAGAGGAGCACACTGAGGTGGCAGTCTCCATCTCTGCTGAAGCAAGAGAGGAAGTCCAGAGCACGCTTGAGAAGTGGACGCTAAAACTTCCTGATCCGGCGAGAGTGCAAGAAAAAGGGACGATTCCATCTCATGCACTTCTGTCGTAGAAATTAATTGAACACTTAGGCTTTGATTTCAGAAGGTTACAACTTTATTGGTTGATCAACAAAGTCGGGAGGTCTGCAGAACGCACCACGATTGTGATGTCTATATCAGAAGAAGCGGACGCAGAAGCAGGTTCCATTTCTTTAAATGACTTATTCGTCTTTTTTTTCTCTTTTGCACTCTCGTTTAAAGAAAAAACAACTCAAAAAAGATACTGTAATCGTTTCTCCACAGACTGGGTCTGCAGGGGGGAAAACAAAACTCAACAAACATAAAAAGGCTCGTAGACCAGTGGACCCTGTCAGGAGTGATGACCCGTCCACGTGTAAACAGACCCACACCTGCAGACACCGCTCAGTCCTCGGGGAAAAAAGAGAGGAGACACAGTACGTTTAGCGAACATGAAAACAGAGACAACAAAGAAGATGCACGACAGTGAACAGGCAAGGTGCTACGGGTTCGACCGGATTATATAGGTAGACACACGAGGGACACACAGGTGCTCTTCATTAGTGTTAAAGTGTAGACAGTACACACATAGACACACTAGGTGGGGACAAAGCGTCAAAAGCAGCCAGTTTTCCCGCGGCTATGTTAAATTCAACATCTGGGTTTCATTAAGTTTCCCCGTTCTAGGTGCCTCAATGTGTAAATTAGATTTCTTAAACAAGCACATTCCAAGAGGCCTATATGCTCAGACTCTCACGCACGTCTCTCATTATTTCACACTGCGGTACCCTTTATTTCTTAAAAGTAGGTAAAGTCACATAAAATCAAATAAAAATTACTTCCATACTTCCACCAGATCAGAACGTGAACCCCAGGAATGAGCCGCGCCTCGCAGTTTCTCTTTAAAGAAGGTGAAGCACCTTAATAGGGAGGAGATCGCAATGCTCACAATCTCCTGAGGATAGTGTGCTCTTCCCCCAAACACTCAAAACAGAAGTGTGGAGAGTGCCGTTTGCGAGATATCTCTCACATGGAGGCACGCATCTCTTCTCTAACTCTGCCATACTGGAGAGTAGTCTAACACTTTCTTTTTCTTTTCTTTCTTTCTTTTTTTTTTAAAACTACTTTGCACACACGCACACAATGCTGTCCTTGAAGACAAAAAAGACCTGAGGATGTTTCTGGTTCAGACCTATTTATAACCTGAAGGTGCACCTCATCAGATGACGTCACCTGACCAAGGTTATATAAGCCAAAGTTTGACGTGTTTGATGAACACATGCTTCACAACCGGTCAAAAAAAGAGACGTTCTCAATAGCGTTTTCATGCAGCATTGAGTGTAGCTTTTGAAAGGGAACTGCTCATATCTGCATGTGCATTTATCAGCCTTTTGATCAAAAAGTAACTCACTTTCACTTTGCAAAAGGCAGTGTTTATTGGTATCTACTTAAAAAGGTATCTTCATAAAAATAGCAGTCTGTAGCAGCTGTATCAGTCAGGATTTAGGCCCCATCGCAGCACATAGACAGCACTTGTTAAAGTAGTAAATTACTTCCTATTGGCCTCTGATCAGGGTTGCATCACAAGGTTGTGTTACTCAGTGCAGCTTTTGACACCATTGATCATAGTATTCTCCTTCACAGATTAGAAAATGTAGTAGGAATTAAAAGAACGGCCATCTCCTGGTTCAGATCCTATTTGACTGATCGTTATCAGTTCGTAGATCTAAATGGTGACTATTCTGCATGTTTATATGTGGAGTTTGGTGTTCCACAGGGTTCAGTTTTAGGCCCACTGCTTTTTTCTCTTTACATGCTTCCTCTGGGCAACATAATTCGTAAGCACAGTATTAGTTTTCACTTCCTTCTTTACTTCCTTCTGCTTAATCATGATAAGAACGAAGTTCTAGTCAAAGAACCACAAGCAGCTAGAAGCAAGCTTTTCAATCACACTGTAACTTTAAATGGCCATTCTGTTCCATCAAGTGCAACAGTGAAAGACTTTGGTGTGATTATAGATTCCAGTCTTTCATTTGAAGCACATGTAAATAATATTACCAGGATAGTATTCTTTCACCTCAGAAATATTGCCAAGATAAGGAATATATTGTCACTAAATGCTTTTATCATCTCTAGGTTGGACCATTGTAATGCAATACTGTCTGGTGGTTCAACTAGGTGCATAAATAAGCTTCAGTTAGGCCAGAATGCAGCAGCAAGAGTCCTCACTAGAACCAGAAGATATGAGCACATCTATACACACTGCATTGGCTCCCTGTGACATTTCACATCGATTTTAAATACTACTATTGACGTATAAAGTATTAAATGGTCTCACGCCGCAGTATCTGAGTGAACTGCTAATGTCTTACGATCTGCCATGCCTACTTCCATCAAAGTACGCAGGCTGCTTGTCAGTACCGCATATTATGAAAACTATAGCAGGAGGCAGAGCTTATTCTTACAAAGCCCAAATTTATGAAATAGTCTTCTAATTAATGTTCGTAACTCAGACACAGTCTCAGTGTAGGCTTAAACAACCTATTTATATAGTCAAGCATTTTTGTAAATAGATTTGCCTTAGGTCAAGGAGCAAATCTGTGGGACTCATGGACATAGAGTATTATTGTGAACTGGTATGTTTAGATACTGTCTTCCCCACTCTCATTGATGTAATGGAAAAATCACATTTTAATTATGTATTAATTTGTAATTGTGCCATGTAGACTATAGACGCTTTAAACTTGTTTGCTGAAGCTTAGAAATACAAGGCCGAGAATAGAACAGAAACAACCTGATTGTAGTCGTCCTTGAACAAATGATAAGGTATGGACATCTGGTCTGGGTCAGATAAAGAGTTGTGAATTTGAATGTAGGAACTTCATGTACGGGGCGTTGATTATGTTAGCAGAGATGTTTGTGTATAAAATAGGTCAGCTGGGAGAAAGCCTTTACCTTTCTCCATGCTGCAATCGTTTGCTGTATGAGACTGGTCCTTCTGCAAAGTTTAAAATAAAACCTTTGTGACTTTGCTCTTACCCAGTGTATGAATTGCTTGTCTTTATAATATTTTCAGAATTTCCACCACAATACTTGGCGTAATCGGCAGGATTCTGTGTTTGAGGAAGGCATTGGAGAATCCCGGGGAGGCGTATGCGCGCTGGAGTCTTGGAGGCCTTTCACTTCATCTCGAACGCCTAATTGACACTCAGTGTCACGCGTGAGAGGACCGGGGATTCACCTTGTCGCCTCAACACCGGAATGAGAACTTAAATTGTGTGGTAAGGAAATTTTTCTTTAAGTTGTCATTAATTGAGTAAGAAGTGCGCTTTCTCACAGTGACTAAGATAGATTTAGACTTGGATCTATCACACAGGTAAAGGGCCTGTGAGTCAGTTTCGTCAGTTTACGAAAACTGGCCCTGCAGCGGACGTGCTCAGTGTAAGGACCTCCGGAGGTAAATCAAAAACCAGTGTGCAAGGTGCACAGGTAATAATGCACCTGTGAGAGGGGAGAGGGGATTGTGAGAGTTCACTGTGAGGTAGTGGCACTTGTAAATTTGACAAGTAAAAATCATGAGTAACAGCAAAACTACAAATTACAGATTAGATTACATGGAGTTGTGATAAACCTAACATCAAATTTATGTGTAGAAATTATGGCCCTAAGGCTGTGACTCAAGTAGAAATGTGGATTAAGGAGTGTGGCTTTCCTGAAGCAGGGAGTTTCAGTAGGCGCCAGTTAAAATAATTAAAGGCGAGATTATAACAAAAAGAGATTGAGAACCAAAATAATAAAAAGAAAAACAAAGTAAACATCAATTGGGTGGGATTTAATATGTGGAAAACAGAAGCAGAACTTAGAGAAAAACGCATACAACCTAAAACGCAAGCACAAAACATTGATTCCTTTCAGTGTGTTAAGTCTGTTTCAGATCCCGACCCGGACGGCTGCCCCCCGCGACCCCCAGTTCCTCAACAGTTAGCCCCTTCAGCGGATCCAGCAAGACAGGATGGACAAGGAACTTCTGGACAGGCCTCAGGACCCGCACAGCAAGCGCAGCTCTGTCTCCAATTTCATCACATACTCGAACCATACAATATTTGCACGCACAAATCCACCAAACAAGATTAACTGCATAAAAAAAAAAAACAGTTAAAGTGCTGGTTTCCTTCTACACGTTGCTACCCCTAACAACAAAAAGAACTTCTGGATTAGAACACGATAGAATGTCAGAAAACATGTAATAAAGGTCTATTGGCACCCCCTACTGGACTGACCCACACTTTCCTTTACAACAGCCGCCCCCAAATTTGTTCCTCAAATTTGCAGTTATTAGGGTGAACCTTTCTTCTCGTCATCTGAAATAGCAGGGAGACGGATTAGACGGCTGACAGGTCTGACCGATCATTCACCTTAACTTCTGCTGTACGTATTCGACCATCAGCTCCAGTGAACACCTTGCTTATCTGTCCGATTAGCCATAGTGCTCTGGGTAACTGAGGGTCCACTATGAGTACCACTGTATTCAGTCGTAAGGGATCTGTGTCAGTTCGCCATTTCTCCCGGATTTGCATAGCAGGCAGATAGTTTTTTATGAACTGTGACCAGAATCTGTCTGCAAGGACTTGACAGGCCCTCCAGCACCTCCGACTGAGGAGATTGGAGTCATGGTAGAGGGTTTGTGGCAGTGAAGGGTCTAGCCGCCCCATCAAAAGAAGATTTGGGGTAATTGGATGTGGGTCAGCCAGGTCAGAGGAGACATAACCCAAGGGCTTGGAATTCAGGATTCCCTCAATTTCAGTACGGATGGTGTTGAGCATTTCCTTAGTCACAGTCTGAGCATTGAGAGTGGCATTTAAAGCGGTCTTTATGGAATGAATTTCCCTTTCCCAGGTACCTCCAAAGTGCAGGGCATCTTTATTAAAGATGAACTTAATCTGATGCTCTGCCAGGTGAGGGCTGCATAGCTTTAAAGGAGTCATGGAGTTCTCGCTCACCTTCTTTGAAATTTGTTCCTTGGTCTGACAGTAACTCCACAGGCTTGCCCCTGCGAGAAACAAACCTCCGTAGGGCCATTAGGAAGGAGTCGGTATCTAGACTGGACAAGACATCAATGTGTACTGCTCTTGTCGTTAAGCATTTAAATAGGATCCCCCATCTCTTTTCATTGCGGCGCCCTATCTTAACTAAGAAGGGCCCAAAACAGTCCACTCCCGTAGAGAAGAAAACCTGGGTGCTTTAGGTTGCTGTCTACATGCCGGGTGAGCATTCTGGTCACGGAGTGCTTCGGATCTGTCAGGGGTGTGGCTGAACGGGAGTGAACCCAATTGCAGACAGAAAGCCTTTCTGAAAGCTTTAGTTCGAAGGCACAAATAAGTCTCAATGTGCAGGCTCAGCAGGAGCACAAATACGGCAGGGAATGAAATGCTTGTGACGGCGAAACACTCCTGTCTGATATCCACATACGCAAAAATGATCACAAGTCTGCACGCACACACAGAGATTGCGGGGAATAGCACTAAACGAGGTCGGAGGAACAGGCAGGGTCGGTAACAGTTGTCCAGCAGTGAGAAAAAAACAAATCTGGAAGCACGTACCGAAATCAAAGTCCGTAATGCAGGCGAGGTCATACACAGAAGCAAATCCAAGCAGTGATAATAATCCAGAGGGCAAGGCACGAGACAAAATCCAGGAAGACAGGCAGGGTCATACACAGAAGTAGAAATAACTGGAAAAATCACGAGTGACAGATCAAGAGGCACGCAAGCAGGATACTTCGGCACTTCGGCACTTGTTGTTACATGTATGTAGCACCCTGGTCCTGGGGGAACGTTGTTTCGTTTCACTGTGTACTAACTGTATATGGTTGGAATGACAATAAAAGCCTACTTGACTTGACTTGACTTGAATGGAGTTCTAAGCTTCTTTTTAAAGGCGTGGTAGATAGTTAATAGGTTGCAGGTGCGTGGGGTTAATTAGCTGAAATCATGACCTGGATGTGCTTGGCTGATTGGGCTGGCTCGTGACAGTACCCCCCTCCTATGGACGCCACCTGGCGTTACCGATGGGGCTTCTGGGTGTTGTCGATGAAAATCGGCAATGAGAGAAGGATCCAAGATAAATCTGGATGGTACCCAGCTTCTCTCTTCAGGGCCATAACCTTCCCAATCCACTAAGTATTGAAGCCCCTTACCTCGTCGTCGTGCTTTCAAAAGCCTGTGAACAGTGAATGCCTCACCACCATCGATGAGCCGGGGTGGAGGAGGAGGGGGGGCTGGTGGATTTAGTGGACATGAAACTATGGGTTTTATCTGGGAGACGTCGAATGAGGGATTGATGCGACGCATCGTGGATGGCAAAAGTAACCTGACTGTACATGGATTGATGACCTTGGAGATGGTGAAGGGCCCTACAAACCTGGGAGATATCTTGTGGGAGATCGTGTTAATGGGGACATTACGGGTGAAGAGCATGACTCTCTGCCCAACGCGGTATCTTGGCGCAGTTGATCGGCGGCGATCTGCTTGATGCTTGAATAGTGTTATTGCATGGCGAAGTCTAACTCTTGCACGTTGCCAGGTCCTTTTACATCGTCGTACAAAGGCTTGAGCCGAGGGAACTGCCACCTCTTCCTCTTGGGGTGGAAATAGAGGGGGTTGGTAGCCGAGACAACACTGAAATGGTGAGAGGCCCGTGGATGATGTTGGTAATGAGTTATGTGCATATTCAATCCACGGTAGCATTCGACTCCACGAGTGTGCGTCTTGGGTGGTCATACATCGAATCGCTGTTTCGAGGTCCTGGTTGGCTCTCTCAGTCTGGCCGTTGGTCTGAGGGTGATAACCGGAGGAAAGGCTGGGGGTAGCACCGACGAGCTTACAAAATGCTGTCCAGAATTGGGCGGAGAATTGGGGTCCACGATCAGAGACAATGTCTATAGGAATTCCGTGAAGACGAAATACATGAAGGATAAGTAACTCCGCCGTTTCCTTGGCCGAGGGAAGTTTAGACAGGGGAACAAAGTGAACTGCTTTGGAGAAGCGATCGACAATTGTTAAGATGCATGTGTTGCCATCAGAGTCGGGGAGTCCAGTAACGAAATCTAGTGCGATGTGGGACCATGGTCTGTGGGGAACTGGGAGTGGTCTTAGGAGGCCTGCTGGGGGTTTATTGCTGGTCTTATTACGAGCACAGACGTCACAGGCAGATACAAACTGGCGAGTATCTTCTCTAATAGAAGGCCACCAGAAGCGTTGTTGGACCAATGAGAGAGTGCGGGCTCCGCCGGGGTGACAGGCCAATCTTGAACTGTGTCCCCATTCTAGGACTTGTGGGCGGGCCTGTGGTGGAACAAAGAGCCTGCCAGGCGGTGTTCCTGGTGGGCCGGGTTCCCGGTCTAATGCTTGCTTGACCAGAGTTTCGACATCCAGTAAGGTTGCTCCTACAAGACATTGTGGTGGCAAAATGGTCGGCGGAGGGGAATCATCTGTGACTGAAATGAATTGGCGAGAGAGGGCATCAGGTTTGATGTTCTTGTTTCCTGGTCGAAAAGATAGGGAGAAGTTGAAACGGGAAAAGAACAATGACCATCTGGCTTGGCGAGAGTTCAGACGTTTGGCTGACTTGAGGTATTCAAGATTTTTATGGTCTGTCCATATGAGAAACGGGACTTCTGTACCTTCGAGCCAGTGTCTCCATTCCTCTAATGCCAATTTTACCGCGAGTAGCTCCTTGTCACCGATACCATAATTCCTCTCAGGGGTAGAAAGGCGGTGAGAGAAGAAGCAACAAGGATGCAATTTACCATCGGTTGGAGACCTCTGAGAGAGTATGGCCCCCACACCGGAGTCTGAGGCATCTACCTCCACTATGAACTGGAGAGCAGGATCTGGCTGCGTGAGGATGGGAGCTGAGGTGAACCGGTCCTTCAGTTCTGTAAATGAGTTTTCTGCCTGATCAGACCAATGAAAATCAACCTTAGTGGAAGTGAGAGCAGTTAGTGGGGCTGCTACTGAGCTGTAGTTCCTAATAAATCGGCGGTAGAAGTTGGCAAACCCAAGGAAACGTTGTAGGTCCTTTCGGGTCGATGGTCTCGGCCAGTCGGTTACCGCTTTGAGTTTAGCTGGATCCATTTGGATCTTAGATGGGGCGATGATAAAACCAAGGAAAGAGACGGCCTGACAATGAAATTCACATTTCTCTGCCTTTACGTACAATTGGTTCTCAAGGAGCCTCTGAAGAACTTGGCGGATTTGCAGCTTGTGCTCTTCCAGTGAACGGGAGAAGATCAAAATATCATCTAAATAAACAAATACAAAGATGTTCAGAAAGTCCCTGAGAATGTCATTTACCAATGATTGGAAGACAGCTGGTGCATTGGCTAGTCCAAATGGCACTACGAGGTATTCGTAGTGTCCTGATGGGGTGTTAAAAGCTGTCTTCCACTCATCCCCCTCCCTGATCCTGACCAGGTGGTAGGCATTACGCAGGTCAAGTTTCGTGAAAATGTTAGCCCCCTGCAGAAGATCAAAGGCCGTGGACATCAGGGGAAGAGGGTAACGATTTTTAATGGTGATCTCATTAAGACCTCTGTAATCAATGCATGGTCGTAAAGACTTGTCTTTCTTAGCCACAAAGAAGAATCCTGCCCCAGCGGGGGATGAAGAAGGGCGGATGATGCCAGCAGCAAGGGATTCAGAGATGTACTTCTCCATAGCATCCCTCTCATGTGAGGATAATGAGTATAACCGTCCCCTAGGAGGGGTCGTGCCTGGGAGGAGGTTGATAGCACAATCATAAGGTCTGTGGGGGGGCAATGAGAGGGCACGTGACTTACTGAAAACCTGCTTGAGGTCTGAATAATCAGGTGGAACAGCTGAGAGATCTGGGAACTCCTCATTGACGGAAGATGTTGTTGGCGGACAATGAGCAGCCTTCAGGCAAGATGCTAGGCACAAGAGGCTCCATTCTTGGATGGTGTTTCTAGCCCAGTCAATTCGTGGGTTATGACGAACCAGCCATGGGCGACCGAGAACCAAGGATGCGTGTGCGTTGTGTATGACAAGAAAAGAGAGCTCCTCAGAATGGTTACCAGATACTTGAAGGGTTACTGGTATTGTACGGCAAGTAATGGAGGGAAGAGAAGTACCGTCGAGGGCGGTACTGTTGACCCTCCGAACGGCTAACGGAGGGTCAACAGCTTGCGTTGGGAGGTTGAGATCCTTAACCTTGGAAGCGGAGATCAGATTTTGGTCTGAGCCGGAGTCAATTAGTGCAGAGACCACATGAGGTCTACCTTCTGTGACAATGATGGTAGGCAGAAGCGGGCGTGAACTGGGGGATTGATTCAAGGTTGGCCCCTTCAGAAACCCTAGATTAACTGGAGAAGTCTTTGCTTTCAAAGGGCACTGGAGACGATAGTGACCAATCTGGCCACAATAAAAACAAGAACCGGATTGAAGCCTTCGCTGACGTTCCTCCGGGGAGATCCAGGTTTGGTTTACTTGCATGGGTCTTGGGTATGAACTAGGTTCAGGCCCAGATACTGGGTGCAGGCTGGGAGGTGACCATAGTGGTGCTGAAGGTCTGGAGGGGAGCTTGGATTGAACATGGCGTCTATGAGTTAGCCGAGCATCTACACGACCTGCTAAATCCATGAGACCATTGAAATCACAAGGAAGCTCCTGACTAGTTAATTGGTCCTTGACATCTTCAGAGAGACCGTGGAGGAAGGCATCGTAGAGTGCTTGGGTGCCCCAGTTTACAGATGCAGCCAGAGTGCGGAACTCTATGGCATAATCATATGGGGCAGTGGTGGCTCAGAGGGCTAAGGCACTGAGTCACTGATCGGAAGATTGGCGGTTCGATTCCCAGCTCAGCCAGGTTGCCATTGTTGGGCCCTTGAGCAAGGCCCTTAACCCTAACTGCTCCAGGGGCGCTGTACCATGGCTGACCCTGCGCTCTGATCCCAGTTACGCTGGGATATGCGAAGAAGGAATTTCACTGTGCTGTAATGTATATGTGACAAAAATAAAGGCTTTACTTTAAAGGCTTTACATATGCAGAACGGGAGCCTTGATGGAGCTCCAGCAGTTGTCTAGCGGCGTCCCTGCCGGAGTGGGTGCGATCGAACACCCTCTTCATCTCGTCAGTGAAAGTTCTGAGAGTTGCACAGCAAGGGTCATTAGCGTCCCAAACTGCAGTTCCCCATTCACGTGCCCGGCCAGTGAGGAGGGTGATTATATAGGCCACTCTTGAACGCTCCATGGGAAAAGAAGAGGCTTGAAGCTCCATCAACAAAGAACATTGTGACAAAAAGGAGCGGCACGTTCCGGGTTCGCCACCATATGGTTGTGGGTTAGGGAGCTGGGGTTCATGACATACAGATTGAACTGTGGTAGAAGGATGATTAGTTAAGAGTTGCTGTAGTTGTAAGGTGATAGAGGAGAGTGTCTGGGTTACCTGCTGAATACTTTGTTGAGTCTAAAAGGGCTCCTTGCTGTGAGAGTGCCTGTTTCAATAGATCCAAGTCTGCTGGGTTTGCCATGGCCGAAGTATACTGTCAGGGGTGTGGCTGAACGGGAGTGAACCCAATTGCAGACAGAAAGCCTTTCTGAAAGCTTTAGTTCGAAGGCACAAATAAGTCTCAATGTGCAGGCTCAGCAGGAGCACAAATACGGCAGGGAATGAAATGCTTGTGACGGCGAAACACTCCTGTCTGATATCCACATACGCAAAAATGATCACAAGTCTGCACGCACACACAGAGATTGCGGGGAATAGCACTAAACGAGGTCGGAGGAACAGGCAGGGTCGGTAACAGTTGTCCAGCAGTGAGAAAAAAACAAATCCGGAAGCACGTACCGAAATCAAAGTCCGTAATGCAGGCGAGGTCATACACAGAAGCAAATCCAAGCAGTGATAATAATCCAGAGGGCAAGGCACGAGACAAAATCCAGGAAGACAGGCAGGGTCATACACAGAAGTAGAAATAACTGGAAAAATCACGAGTGACAGATCAAGAGGCACGCAAGCAGGATACTTCGGCACTGAATGGAGTTCTAAGCTTCTTTTTAAAGGCGTGGTAGATAGTTAATAGGTTGCAGGTGCGTGGGGTTAATTAGCTGAAATCATGATCTGGATATGCTTGGCTGATTGGGCTGGCTCGTGACAGGATCCAGAACAATCGGATGGACTATTTCCGATTCCAGCTGGTTACATCAACGTAGTCTACCTCCAACACGAATGATGTGTACCTCTTTGTCCAGTTCAGGTGCCAGCAGTGCCAGGCGGCTTGATGGTGGTACTGGTTTACCAGCAGTAAGATAACGGGTCTCTTCGGGGAAACTCTCTCTCTGAGCAGCTCTGAGGATCTCCATTTCTGCTTTCTGATAAGTTTCAGCTGGAGCGCCTTGCGAATTGGATGAAGTTGCATCATGTAGATACCTGGCAGTGGCCTTTATTAGGTCTGTGAAGCAATGGAACTCTTTGGGGTCAGGATGTGTCGGCCAGGTGAGTGTGTTGAGGCAGGAAAGGGGTTTACGTAGTTCCTCTGCTTCCACCTTCCTGGAAATTGTTGGGGTATTCGGCCAGTGGTCACATGATAGCCGTAGAAATGACGGTCCTTTGTTCCATCGATTCTCACCTGCCAGCTCCAACAGGGTCTTTCTCCTTGTGATGTCATCGGCTGGGTTGTTCAAAGAGTCAACATAATGCCAGTACTTGTTATTAGTCAGCTCCTGTATTTCGGCAACTCGTGTCCCCACAAATACCTTGAAGCGGCAGGAATCTGACTGGTATCCAGTGTAAGGTAGTAGTTGAGTCTGTCCACAGGATAACACGGTCGATGCTTATAGTAAGTTTCTTCTGCAGTAGCTGAGCGAGTTGAGCACCAGTGAGGGCGGCACACAACTCTAACCGGGGCATTGAAAGTTGTTTCTTGGGCGCTACTCGTGATCGGCAGTTATGAATGCCACCTCGACTTGACCATTTGGATTCTCAGTACGAAGATATCCGACACACCCGTAGGCCCATTCTGATGCATCACAGAATATGTGAACCTCTTTGTTGCAGCTAGGGTGATCAAGGTCAAGGCTGACATAACATCGAGGCAAACTGAATTTCTCCAAATGCTGAAGTTCGCTCTCCCATGCCTTCCAAGCTTCAAGAATATCACTAGGGAGTAGTGGGTCATCCCATTGTCTCTTATTATTCCACAACAACTGAACGAGAATTTTGGCCCTGGTTATGAAGGGGGTGAGAAATCCAAGGGGGTCATATTGGCTGGCTAGCACTCTATAGATATTCCTCATTGTTGGAGGGCTTGCTTCTTGCAGATGGGCCTTGTATGTCAGTGTGTCTGATCTACATCTCCAGCGTAGTCCTAGAGCAGGCTCCTGTGGATCCATTTGACTTTGGTTGAGCCACTGATCACTATCTTGTGACAGCATGTTGGGGGGAAGGTGTTTTATGACATCTGGGATGTTGCTTGCCCATTGCCTTAGTTCAAATCCTCCGCTAGCCAGCAGTACACTCAACTTGTTGACCAATGCTTTGGCTGCTTCTGGGGAAGAGAATCTCTGGAGCCAGTTATCCACATAAAAGTGTCTTTCGACGGCATCCTGTACATCCTCTTCTTCCGGATTGTGGTCAGTGACATGTCGTTGAAGTGCGTATGTTGCACAGCACGGGGAGCAAGTTGTCCCAAAGGGCAAGACTTGCCATTCATACACGCTAGGCGGGGTGTCTCTCCGCATATCACGCCACAGGAAACGTAAGAGTGGCCTGTCCTCTGGGAGTAGCCGCACCTGATGAAACATGCCTTTGATGTCACTGCTGACAGCTGTGGAATGTTCTCTGAATCGCAGAAGAACACCAAGCAGGGAGGAGCTCAAATTGGGACCAGGCAGGAGCAGTTCATTCAAATTGTTCCCTTTGTAGGTGAAGGAACAATTGAACACAATCCTTTTCTTCTCATTGTGGGTCACCATATGATGTGGTATAAACCAGGACTTGTTAGATGACTCCCATACCTCTTGACTCACCTTTATGGCATACCCTGCCTGTTCAAGTTTCTGGATTTCAGAGTTGTATGCTGTGGCACGAACTGGATCACGGAGAAGGCGCTTCTCTGTACTCCTTAAATTAGCGAGGACTGCAGTTGGTGAGGCCAACAAAGTGGGCATGGACTGCACTCTTAATAACGGTGTGGCATACCTGTGAACCCCATTTATATTAACCCGAACTGTCTTTGTCTGCAGGATTTCCATTGCACTCTGATCCTGTCGGGACCTGGTCACCAGCTTCTCATTCTTATATGGCAAGACATCGAGCTGCCAAAGTCTTTCTACATGGTGATGCAATTCAGCTGATGGGGAGGGTGTTGCAATGAACAGGCATGATTGGGTTCCATCTCGCTGTGGTAAGCACTTAGTAGGGCCTTGAAGTGTCCAGCCAAGTCTTGTCTTAACTGCTGCAGGGCCCTCCTGTGGTCCTAATCTTACTGGCTGGGTTGGGGTTATTAAGTGCGGGAAGTCTGATCCAATAATAAGAAGAGGTGGGGCACATATAATTTCTGGCAAAGGCAATTTCCTTAAGTACCTGTACTTACGCTGCAATCGTTCCACTGGGTATGTGTGTTCTGTTAAACCCAGCTGTGCTGCAGAGAAAGCTCCTCTGATCTTACAAACTCTCTGAGGTTGACCGGCTGGTGAGATAGTGAAGGACACAGAAGAACCTTGTATCACTCGTAAGTCTTGGCGCACCGTTCTCAGTGTCAGACTCTCTTTGGGACCCTGGAGGTTTAACCTCAGTGCTGCCTCCTGTAGGAGAATTGTTCACTCTGATCCGTCGTCTAGGATAGCATAGGTCTCCAGGGTATGATTGCCATTCCGTAGGAGAACCTTACTGACCTTAAGGAGCACTTGGCTGCATCCAGCCTTTCTGTCCAGGTAAAGGATGTCAGTAGAGGAATTCACCAGTCCACAAAGTGTTTCAGAACTGGCTTTCTTCCCCTTTGATGACTCCTCTGTCCTGGTGTTAACATCATGAAGAGCATTCAGATGCTTGCCTTTACACATACTGCAGCCATCTCTCAGACGACATTGTGCGGCTTGGTGGCTGCGGCCACATCTCCAACAGCGACCATTGTTTATCACCCACTGTTTCTGCTGCAGTTTATTGAGATGGGAGAAGTTAGAGCAGTCATTGAGATTGTGCAAGTTATTACAGCAGTAAGAGCAGTACAGTCTGGGCTTCTCAGATAACTGGGAAGGGGCCGCCGCAGTACAGGGGGCCTCCAGTGTAGTTTGTGTAGAGCCCATGAGCACAGTCATTGGCCTGTTTCTTCCTTTACCCTCTCTCTTGTGATCTCTTTGCCTTGTAGCTGCGTCTTTATAGGTCTCTATCTGATCAAGCACATCACCACCTTCCTGTATCTGTAGCTCATACTCTAACCACTCTGCAAAGTCCAAAAGTGAAGGCACGCCTCTCTTTGGTGGGTGAAGATACCGCCTAAAGTTAGCTCTGAGATCCTGGGGTAACTTACTGCTTAATCTGGCCACATGAGATCCGACTCGAAGGACCAATTTGTAATGAAGTATCAAGTTTGAGTTGCTAGCTTAGAGTTATGATCACTGTGGGGCATCGGTTAGAATGCACAAGTCTTTGTTCTCCTTAAAACACTCTCTTTATTCCAGCATTGCACATGTTAATCAACAGGTGGACAGATATGTGGTTCTATATAAAGAAATAAAATAAGTAACACCATAAGTCACTGAAACAGTAACAGGAACAACAACAGTTACTAATTAGTCTCATAAACTAAACTATACATTTCTACATACTGAACAACAGATATAACGAATCATAGCAATTCTAGCATTAACTATCATGCTTCGTTACTAGCAACAAACAGCAGGTGGCTAGATTCACAGTAAAGTGCCATCCTCCCAACATATTCAGTAAATAAAAGTAATAATACTTACAATATTTGCACGCACAAATCCACCAAACAAGGTTAACTGCATAAAAAAAACAGTTAAAGTGCTTGTTTCCTTCTACACGTTGCTACCCCAAACAACAAAAACAACTTCTGGATTAGAACACGATAGAATGTCAGAAAACATCTAATAAAGGTCTATTGGCACCCCCTACTGGACTGACCCACACTTTCCTTTACAACAATGAGCTTTATGTCTTTACATGATTTGCACTGTACTGCACATATTCATTTTGAGGGACCTGATAAGTATGAGAGTGAATGGTTTAGAGAACTGCAAAACCCAGACATGCTGCTGTTTCAAGATCTAGATTGGGACCAACACAGATGTTCAGTATCTATAGACCTCTCTAAAATAAGTGTAAGAACTGGGATGCCACACCCATTTACCATAGAAGGGTCACATCCTCATGTGTCATTATCCAAAAACAGTAACGATGAATGGCAAGAATTGGGACCGTGGGTGTTGGATAACCTCAGAGTTAATGATTGATTTCTTGTAGGAGACACAGAGACTTGGTATAGCAAAACAATGAACACATACAAGGTCGGCCTGAACTGGTTGATAGAAGCTAAGAGAGCTGTAGCGATAATTCTAGGGATATACTATGGTACAACATTAAATCACAAGGGAGTGTATTGGAGCTTCCCACAGATAGAGATAAGCGACCCAAGGCTAAAAACAGTGCCAGAGTGCCTTTGGGCAAAGGGAAAACATGATGTGGGACTCATATGTGATGTTGAACCGATGAGAATCAAACCAAAGTCAGATTATGGGCTTTGTAAAACACAGTACTCACTGAAACCTCAGGCGATAGTGGGCATCACTCCCATGTTTAATTCCTTACTAAAAGCTGGAGTGATAATTCCATGTGAACACTAACCAGTTAGAGCACCAATCTTTCCAGTGAAAAAAGCAAAAATTCCAGGTGAGCCTGAAGACTGGGGATTTGTGCAGAATCTTCAAGCAGTAAATGATGCAATAATACAGAGAGCTCCAAATGTCCCAAATCCATACACTATCTTAGCACAAATCCCACCAAGGAGCAGGTGGTTCTCAGTTGTAGATTTGGCCAATGCATTTTTTTGTCTTCCCGTTCACCCTGACAGCCAGTACTGGTTTGCATTTTCATTTAAGGGGAAATCATATACGTTCACAAGATTATGTCAGGGATATTCAGAATCACCAACAATTTACAATGAAGCATTAAGGAAAAGCTTGGAGTCGCTCACCCTGTCTCCAGGGTCAAGTCTCTTACAGTATGTTGAAAATTGTTTGATGATTGTTTGAAAGAGCAATGTGAAAAGGACACCATAGCCTTACTTTGTCATTTAGCAAAAAAAGGACACAAGGCAAGCCTTTCTAAATTACAGTTTGTACAACAGCAGGTAAAATTCTTGGGATATCAGAACAAGGTAAAAGCAATTCAAGAAATTCCAAAACCAAAAAGCAACTTATGTCATTTTTGGGTATGTGTTCATATTGCAGAACGTTCATTCCTAACTAATCAGATTTCGAAATGGGTAAAAGTCACAAATTTGCTATAAAATAACAGCTGCTTCTGGATATACAGTATAACCCCAACTGAGAAATACCTTAATTTACAGGATAACCAACTTAATCTTTGTAACATATACCTTTGCAGTTATTGAGTAAATTCACACTTGAAATCACAAACACTCTGGGGAATCCGAAGAAAAAAAACTAACACATTTGAAATGAACTGAATGCATTAACCCCCTTTTGGTGTAAAAATATTACTCTAAATACTCAGTTTTTCCTCAGCACACTAAATAACACTATACAAACCAATATGAGACACGTGTGGGTCCATACACACAGCTAACTCACATGCGCACAGTCACCACCCACCCCGTTGCAGGCCTGGATCGTGGCTCGAGTTCGTTGTGGCCGTGAAAACTAAAACTGGCCTCTTCTTCTCCTGAGCACAAACAAACTAAATAAATAAATGTACCTTAATTTCTCCTGCAGATGTGACGTGGTCATAAAACCCCAGAGTTGTCTCCTGTCAGCCCTCGTCCTGCGCTGTCTCTGGCTGCTTACTCCTCCAAGGAAACCCGAAAGCTCCTGATGTCCTGGTGCAAGTTATTTTTTATGATAACTGATGATGATATAACTGCAATGCCGGAAAAAACTTGCACAGCAAACTTAATTGTGACTAGCAATTAGCCAGGCACTAACTTAACCACTTGGGTAAACACAAACTTTATGTACTTCAATAATTAATCAAATGATTTATCGACTAATTAGCTCCATCAACCGAAATCTCTCTCATTTTTCTCCACACTCCACTGCACTCCTCCTCTCCTAACCACACACACCCCTGCCTTTTTTCCGGTGGGCGGGTCTTAACCCATTCAAGCCAATCAGAATTACCCACTCTAACCTGTAAGGCAAAAGCACATTATCCCATGAGGCACTCAAACTTGCTACAGCCATTCACAGGCATTCTTAAAGACACAGGCACCCATTATGCACCTCTTGTATGAAGTGTTATACTCTTCAGAGTTCAGAGTTACACATTTAACTCTGCATGAGAGATAAAAAAAACAATAAAACAACCTATCCCACTACCTTACAGAAAGTTTAGTGGGTTACATGCTCCCCCTTCTAGACATCTCATGACCCCATGAGATTACTTCGTTAAATTTTAATTGTAACTCTGGACTCTATGTAGGCTCTTACTTGAGCACACTGAGACACTGCACCATAGGATGACACCACACTGTGCTACAGGGTTTCCTCTCTGATTCATTTCCACCCTCAACACTAATTACCATCCCTCTATGGACTAGAGTTAACGGTCGATAAGTGGGCCGGCCCAAATGGTCCTAGCTTAATCTGACTACTGGTCTAATGTTTCTTTTAGGGCGGGAATTTTGAGTATTCACTATTCCTCTGATGGCCTCAAGGCTGCCAGGTCTCCCCCTTCTAAACCTGGGTCTCCCTGTTCCTCTTGACTCAGATCTGGCAGGTCTCCTGAGTTCTCTTCAGTGAATGTTGGCTCAGCAGCTTCTGCATGGAGTCTATCCAATTCATCTCCATGGCAAACGGTGCACTCCACCAAAGCCGCTTCATCTTGTGTATCACTCTCTGGCCTGGGCTGTCTTTCTACACTGTTCGGGTGGTGGTACCACAGGCCATCCTCCTCACTTTCAGAGTCGTCCCTCCATTCACTTTCTACCCTAGCCGTATTCTTGTCTCTTAATTCTCTCCGCTTTCTCTCCAATAATCTGGTCCTTATTTTCGGTGGCACGGACACATCCTGGGATTCTCCAGGATCAGAAAATCTCACATTATCCCCAACAGGTAAAAGGTGGTCTCTGTGTAAAGTTCTCACATTTCCAATACCGGATTCAGGTTTTAGACGATACACAGGTAAGTTTGGTAACTTTTCCACCACTATGTAAGGAACAGAATTCCATGTGTCAGCCAGCTTGTGCTTTCCTGTCACTGCCAGATTTTTTACCAACACACGATCACCTACTGCTAAAGTCTGGTGTTTCACCTGCTTATCATACAAACGTTTGTTTCTTTGCTGACTTTTCTGGGCAGTCTCAGTTGCTAACTGATATGCTCTCTGTAACTCTGCTTTCATCCTTTGTACATACTGTTGATGGTTACTAGCTCTCTTTCCATCAGGAGAAGTCCCGAAACACACATCCACTGGCAGATGAGCCTCCCTTCCGAACAACAGAAAATAAGGGGAGTACCCAGTTGTTTCATTCTTAGTACAGTTGTACGCATATACTAACCGGTTGATGTGTTGACTCCACTGGTGTTTCTCTGCAGGATCCAGCATACCAAGCATGGAAAGAAGTGTCCGGTTAAATCTTTCAGGCTGCGGGTCTCCTTGGGGATGGTATGGAGCCGTAATGGGATGTTTTGAGGGGGGACACCTAAGTGATCCAAAAGTCGGGTTGAGGACTTTTCCAGAACACCAACCAGCTGGCAAATAGCCTTGACTCCCGACTTTGGAATTTCCTTCCATTCAGAGCAGTCAGTGGATTCACAGGGATAACGTGAAAGTACATCTTCATCTATGTTGCAACTTCCTGGCTTGTACTGCAAACTGAAACTATAGGTAGACAAGGCAGCTAACCAGCGATGACCTGTCGCATTCAACTTGGCAGTGGACAAGACGTAGGTAAGTGGATTGTTGTCAGTCTTCACCACGGACTGAGCACCGTATAAGTAGTCATGGAATTTGTCCACGACTGCTCATTTCAGTGCTAGGAACTCAAGTTGATGGACCGGGTAATGCTGTTCTGAGGTATTCAACTTCCTGCTTGCATAAGCCACAGGTCTTAAACCAGTTGGATGTTCTTGATTTAGGACAGCTCCCAAACCATTCATGTTAGCATCTACATGCAGAACATATGGTTTGGTGGGGTCAGCAAAAGCAAGCACTGGAGCATGAGTGAGACAGTAAATGATTTTATGGAAAGCGGCAGCACAGGCATCATCCCAGCGCTTTCCAAACGGCTCAGACTCTTTATAGTAGGTCTTGGTATCTGCTGCCCTTTTATGTTTACCAGTGGTCGGTGGGTACCCTTTGGTGAGCTCAGTCAACGTCCTCACAATAGCTGAGTAGTCTATTATGAATCTCCGGAAGAACCCACAAAGGCCCAGAAAGGATCTCAGTGACTTTAAGTCAGTTGGCATCTTCCAGCGTGCTACTGCTTCAATCTTGGTGGGGTCAGGTGACACTCCTGCAGCTGACACAATATGTCCAACGTACTGTACTTGGGACTGGCAGAACTGGCACTTATCAATGGATACTTTCAGTCCACATTCTCTCAGACGGTCTAAAACTTTTAATAGTCTCTCTTCGTGTTCTTCAAGGGTGCGTCGAACACAATGATGTCATCAAGATAGACTATTACTTGGAGGAGATGCATGTCACCAACAGCTCATTCCATTAGCTGCTGGAATGTGGCTGGAGCCCCAGTAATCCCCTGTGGCATCCGCTCAAACTGGTAGAAACCAAGTAGACAGATGAACGCTGTCTTCTCTTTTATCTTCTTCGGCCATGGCTATTTGATAATATCCACTGCGGAGATCTAGTACGGAGAACCATTTACTGCCAGCCAAACATCATCGATCCTGGGAGTAGTGTACTGATCTGGAATGGTGCGAGCATTTAGAGTTCGGTAATCAATGCACAACCTGATTGCCCCACTTTTTTTTGTGCACTATGGGTGATGCGTACGGGCTCCTTGACTCCTTAATAATGCCAGCCGCCACCATTCTTTAATATGGCGTCGTACATCGTCAATGTCTGCAGGAGCGATACATCTGGAACGCTCTCTGAATGGTTTGGAGTCTGTCAGTCGGATGTTATGTTCGACTCCATGAGCTAATCCCACATCCCACTCACCGACAGAAAAGACGTCACTTCGGGTTGACAACTTGTGACGTAGCTGCCTTTCCCAGGCCTTAGGAATAGACGTCTCTGCAAAATTAAACATACTTGGGTCTATTTCTTGAGAGTTCTGTCCCCGCGAGCCAACTGTAATGGTGTCGATAAGGTACACATTGGCAATTAGTTCCAGCTGGAAGACTGTCCTCTTCAGGCGAGTCTATCACAAAAATCTTTTTCCTCCCGGGCTTGTCAGTCTCCATTGTACAGACAGCACACACCCTCCTCTAGCGGGAACTAGGCACTCCCCAGGCCCTATCCACCTGACCTTCCCCTCAGGATGGTTGAGACGGGTCTCTGTCTCTTGACGTTTATTCATATGTATGGCGGGGTGTTGGGTCTGGATTCTCAAAGCCTGTGCAATACTAGACCTTTCAGTATCATGGCTGAGAGTAGCTAGGTATTTGAAAAAACTGCCATTCGTACCGATAATGACGGGCACTTGAGGTGGGCCTTGAGTATCAGGGCATACAAGGGCCAGAATGGAAAGTGATTCTTCGACGCCAGTAATAGAAGCAGGGAAGGTGACATCAACAACTATATACCCCTTATATGGGTAACTGCATGAGCTGAGCCCCTATATTGACAGTCCCATCAGAGGGTGAATGGGGACGCCTGGGAGATATCGGGAAACCCAACTGTCAAACACATTGTTCGGTGTCTCCTCGGCCTCACGTATCTCCTTCAGCAGACTGAGAAAAGAAGGTGGGCAATCTGTCCGTTCTCTCAGTCTTAACTGAAGTAACATCAAGGGTTACACAAGTTTGGGGACGAACGGTTATTATTCTGTAGGGAATTTGCACCAACTTCACATTAACCTAGAGGACTGCTCATGTCTAAAGTGGGAACTGACTCAGGCAAATGGCCTAAGGCGAAGTACATGATGCAAAATCCTGTCAGGAATACTGAACATAATTAGGAGTGTGTGACATGGAGCAGAACATCTATTGCAAGCTGACATACTCCGTCCCAGTGAAAATGGTAATGACAAACATCTGCTTGAGGTTGAGAAAGTGCACAGAGAGAAAACGAATGTGATGGGAGAATGGCACAGTCAGTGGTCTCAGCGGAGTCTTCAAATACTGGAAGCTGCAAGAGGATGGGAGGAAAATTAAGATGGAGAGAACATTCTTTTTCATGGTATGATATAGAGCAGGAGTGTCCAAATCCAGTCCTGGAGGGCCAGTGACAAGCACAGTTTGTAATTCACCAACACCTAAACACACCCACTGAACCTAGTAATTAAAAGATTAGTTAAATCAGCTGTGTTTGAGAAGAAGAAGCACCAAACTGTGTTGGACACGGGCCCTCCAGGACAGAATTTGGACATCCCTGATATAGAGTCTGAACAATTTAGAAAATCCCTCAAATTTGTCTGATCATCTTTTGCATCTTACTGGATTCCTATAGATTGTCCTGCAGAAGAAGAGAGGATAGTCCTTGTCTTTGCAGTTCAGCACTTAAAGCTGATTAAATTTTTTTATAGTGATAATGACTTACTGAATTTCTGCCACTCATGAGAAACACCAGTCTGCATATGATGTGGTGGAGCCTTATTAAGTGTTTAAGCTTGAAATTCAGTGTATCTGTGTTACTGGAAGCATTCTGCCTGAGGCTCTGTTGAAAGTTTCTTCATGAATCTCTTGTTGTTGTATAGTCATGGTTTGTGTATTTTTGTATATTTGTTAACTTTAAAATACATAAAAACAGTCTATGTGTGTTTTGTAATTGTGCTCCCTGCCTGTGGGATGTATGTGCATGCGATAACAAAATAATTAAACCTTGTTTTTCCAAAAATAAGGAATCACCATTTTGGTGTAAAAGTGTTATGCTATGATGTTATGAAGATGTTAAAACTCACCATGGTGTTAATGGCATATCATCAGTCTCACTAGTGCACAAAGATCCATAGACCAAGACATGGATGAGCGGGTTTGGATTGGAAGAACTGGATTGGCCTGCACAAAGTCCTAACCTCAATCTGATAGAACACCTTTTGGCATGCACACACACACACACACACACACACACACACACACACACTAATAGAATCACTGCTCTGTTGGCAAACTTCTTTAACAAGAACCCTCTCTAATGACACTTGCTTTTGCCTCCTTTTGAGGATTTTGTGGCAATGTGACATTGCATTGTTGTTCTCCTGCATTGCTACGGCCTTTTTAAGCTTTTTCTTTTTCCTGGATGGCGTTGTTGCAGTACAGTTACTAGAGAACAGTCACTACACTTGGACACAAAATAAAAAGAAAAACTAACGCATGAACACACACACCCACACACAACCCTGGTCACAATGTTACAATAAACAGTATACATGCACAAATGTTGACAATACAAGTGATGCACGCGCATTGAGACTAAGCACAGGAGACAGTTACCCACATTCCACAGAAGATTGTGACAGAAGTTAAAAGACTTCTGACATTGTGTCTGTTTCAAGTGTGACTTGACACAAGGAATTCGACAGTTGTAGCCCATGTCCTGGTCTTATCTTATATCTAAACTATTTTTATACCATGGGGTAGTGTATGAGAATTCGTGCAGAGTATAGATAAGACATTCCTAGAGAAGCAGTGCTGCATTGTGATGTGGAAGATAATCTGTGACCCAACAGACAGGATGGTCAGGCGGTGAAGAGTTTCTTTTTGTTGTATTTTCTCTTATGTTTTTGGAACTGGAATAAGACGTGTTTCCTCCGAACCACGTGCTGCCAGCCGACCGCATGTTTTTGAAATGCTCACTCACACCCCGTTGGGGGCGGCGTAACACACTCGGAGGATAGCGCTATCCACTAGAACCAGACAATGTAATTGATGCTCAGCATTGGGTATGTTCCAAAATCTTTTAAATGAGCAGTTATTAAACCGATAATTAAGAAGTCTTACCTCAACCCCCGGTCACCTGTCCAATTACAGGCCGATATCAAAGCTCCCCTTTATCTCTAAGATTCTGGAAAAGATAGTAGCAGAGCAGCTATGGTAATATAGAAATAACATACATAAACTGTATCAGTCATGATTTACAGTAGGCCTCATCACAGCACAGAGACAGCACTCTGTAGTTAATGACCTCCTATTGGCCTCTGATCAGGGTTGCATAACTATTCTTGTGTTACACGAACTCAGTGCAGCTTTTGACACCATCGATCATAGTATTCTCCTTCACAGATTAGACAATGTAATAGGAATTAAGGGAACAGCCCTGTCCTGGTTCAGATCCTATTTGACTGATCGTTATCAGTATGTAGATTTAAATGGTGATTATTCTGCATGTTCTCTAGTGGAGTTGGTGTTCCACAGGGTTCGTTTTTAGGCCCATTGATTTTTTTCCCTTTACATGCTTCCCTTGGGCAACGTAATCCATAAACATGATATTAATTTCCACTGTTATGCTGACGACACACAGTTATACTTCTCAGCAAATGCAGATGAGAGAAACCAGCTTGCTAAAGTTAGGCAATGCGTAAAGGATATAAGAGACTGGAGGCTAATTAACTTCCTTCTGCTTAATCCTGATGAGACAGAAGTTCTAGTCATAGGGCTGCATGCAGCTAGAAGCAAGAATTTAGATCACACTGTAACTTTAGATGGCCTTTCTGTTCTATCTAGTGCAACAGTAAAAGACCTCAGTGTGATTATAGATTCTAGTCTTTCATTTGAAGCTCATGTAAGAGCTTCATCACCAAGATAGCATTCTTTCACCTCAGAAATATTGCCAAGTTAAGGAATATATTGTCACTAAACGATTCAGAAAAACTAGTTCATGCTTTTATCATTTCTAGGTTGGGCTATTATAATGCCTTACTGTCTGGTTGTTCAACTAGGTGCATAAACAAGCTTCAGTTAGTTCAGAATGCAGCAGAAGTCCTCACTAGAACCAGAAGATACGAGCACATCACCCCTATCTTATCTACACTGCACTGGCTCTCTGTGAAATTTCGCATTGATTTTAAAATACTACTTTTGACATATAAAGCATTAAATGGTCTCACGCTGCAGTATCTGAGTGAACTGTTAGTGTCTTACGATCCACCATGCCTACTTCGATCAAAGGATGCAGGCTGCTTGTCACTACCGCATATTATAAAAACTACAGCAGGGGGCAGAGTTTTTTCTTACAAAGCCCCAAAGTTATGGAATAGCCTTCCAAATAGTGTTCGGGACTCAGACACAGTCTCAGTGTTTAAGTCTAGGCTAAAAACTTATTTATTTAACCAAGCAATTTCTAAATAGATTTGCCTTAGGTAAAGGAGCAGATCTGGGGGACTCATGGACATACAGTAGAGTATTATGGTGAATTAGTATGTTTAGATGCTGTCTTCCAAACTCTCATTGATCACTCAGGTTTGTTGACGATGAGGTGATTGGTTGCTTTACATCTCAGGGAGCCCTCATGTCTGTGTTTCCTTCTGGCTTCCCTTTTAGTTATGCTGTTATAGTTAGTCTTGCCAGAGTCCCTGCTTGCACTCTACACTAAATATACATTCACCTTATACATTATGTGACTGTGACCATACCTAACTGTTATCTCTCCTCTTTTGCTCTCCCCTCTCCTGTTCTCTCTCCCCCTCTCTCTTTCCCTCTCTCTGTCGAGCTACACATGTCGTTCCTGAGCTGCCATTGATCCAGACTCCCTCTGCCCTCTGGACCTGCCTAACTCATCCTGGTGCCTGCTTCCGGTTGGAGATCTTGTCACATGGATGTCCTGTGTGTCTCTTTGGGATGCGTCCGGTGTCTGGGGATGGTTTCATTTTACTATGAAGATGGTTCTGGCCTCGACTGATGTTGACAGCTGTTTCTCTGCGGACTTGGCTACAGTCACTTGATAGTTCAGGACTGGAATTTCTACCTGAGTAGAAAGTCTACCTGAGCCTCCAATAACGAACTGGACTCGATATTAACATCAATTAACATCTGATAGCAACTCTTATACTGAACTGCCTGCCACCTAACACACAGTATGAATGCAAATAAATTCCTGCTTTCTGTTTCACCCAAATGAGGATAGGTTCCCTGTTGAGTCCGGTTCCTCTCAAGGTTTCTACCTATTGCCATCTCAGGGAGTTTTACCTTGCCACTGTCGCCCTCGGCTTACTCATCAGGGACTATCTGACCATTTTGATTCATACACATTCACATTCCATACAAACTTAAATAATTCTTTTGATTGTATAAAGATGCTCTGCGACAATGACAATTGTTAAAAGTACTACATAAATAAATAAAAAATTGAAAGCTTTTTACCAAATACCTACTGTAAGTAACATATATACGTTAGAAGTGTAGACTATTTCCAATGTAAGATATACTGCATATTCAGTTGTCCTGCAAATCAGCAGATAAAAAATAACATTAGAATATGTGTACAAGAGGTCTCAGTTTTTTAGTGTCCAGCGGAACAAATGTAAGAAACTTGTATTTTTTAGTCTCTAGTTTATTTGTTAATTATAAATGCTAACATTGCAACATGTATGTGACGGCGGGCTCAGAGCCAGCACTCTACAAGACACTTTCACTTCTCGCTCGGAAGAGAGGCCGCGCGCCTTCAGCACCATGGACAACGTAGCAGGGGCAGGGCGCCGGAATACACAGCGGCTGGTCGCTCATGATCATCCACCCTCCCACAGTCGACGCCGGTCTATAAAAAACCCTCGGCCGGAGCCCTCGGTGAGTAGGAACCAAGTGACGTCATTTGTAACGCCTGTTTCCTCTCTCCCCACTTCAGACTCGGATCTCCCTGAAGGAAAACCCGATTCCTGGAAGCTTTCACGGAAGGACCGAACCCGCACCGCGACAGCCTCCCCGGCTTTTCTGAGACGCAGCACGCCGCGTCAAAAGGGACCCGACACTTCACTCTCCCGTGGAGGCTGCATCTTCTGCACCTCCCCGCTCTCCTCACCCCCGAGCACTACCAACCCCTAGCACCGCATGACCGCACAAAGTGAAACTAAAAGGAAAACAAATAAACATAAAAAGAGCACTGCATACCACCTCACCGTGTCTGCTGTCGTCTGTGTTTTCCTGTATTACCTGGCCTCGCATCAATGTAATAAAACAGATAAACTAACAGCAACATGCTTCCTCGGGTTAGAAGTCGAGTTTTATAAGTGTCTGTCTGTTTTGGCAGACAGAGAGGACACTGCAGTATGACGCTGTTCTTTTGCACTGTGTGTAAGCGAAACATTAGAATCTTTATTGTCATTGTAGCAATGAGACACTGTACAACGAAATTAAAGTGCAATTTTCGAGTGCAAAATAAAAACATAAAATAAAATATATACATATATGTCAGGATCGGTAGGGGGTGTGGTGGATCCAAGTGCAGATGCAGGCAATGTGTTACGAACAGTAGTTGTATTTTGGAGTGCTTGTGACTGACTGAGTTGATAATATGGAGGTTCAAAGCCTTGGCGTGAATTCCAAGCTCCGGTGTGAGCGGCAAAAGCCTCAATGGAAGGCGGAAGCACAGATTGCCGGCACGAGAGCGTCGAGGCAAGCGGCGAGACGCGTGACGTCAGCCTTGAGAGAATGTGGAAGTGCGCAGCGCCGCTGTGTAATCCGAGATGTATACCGGCGTGCGAGCGCTGAGAAGCAAGAGCGTGCAGAGCCGGCGTGGAGGAGAAAGGGAGAGCCTCGCGATGAATGCCGGTGTGGGCTGGAGAAACCTGAGCCAGTGGAAAAACGGAGCGTGAGCTCGGCGAGGAGCGAGCAATAATCGCAGTCGTGAAACGGGCGAGGGTCGAAGCCGGAGTGACGAGAGGAGGTCCGTGATCCAGGTTCGTGGTCGGTGGCAGGTAAGTGGTCGGCAACGGGAAATCTCCAAATAACAATGATCCGATAACGAGAAGCGAAAGCGTGGTCAAAACTAAGCGAGGTCGATAACAAAACAGACTGAGACGAAACAATACGCGGGAATATTGGGCTGGTAAGGCACTCAATAATCTGTCAATGGGAGGTTGTTAGTGAGCAGGTTAAATAGAGCAGAGCCATGACTAAAATGAGCAACAGGTGTGTGGAGAGCAGAGAGTGAGCCAGTGAAATCAAAGGAGTGGAGTGCAATGGAATCTGGAGCGGAAGTGAACAGGTGAATCAGACGTGACGTGACAGTACCCCCCCCCCCTTACGAACACCCTCCAGGCGTTCTAGCGGGTGCTTCGGGATGAAGTCTATGAAAGTCGCTGATCAGCGTCTTGTCAAGTATAAATCTGGCAGGTACCCAGCTCCTCTCTTCGGGACCATAGCCCTCCCAGTCTACCAAATACTGAAGGCCACGTCCCTGTCTCCGAGCCTTGAGGAGCCTGCGGACGGTAAAAGCTTCGCCCCCATCTATTAGTCGGGGGGGTGGGGGGGGGTTGAGGAGGTGCAGATAGTGGGCAGGGAACCAGGCGGCGAATCTGAGAGACGTGGAAGGTGGGATTTATTCGGCGCATGGAAAGAGGTAGCGAAAGGCGGACCGAGCATGGGTTAATGATGCGGTTAATAGTAAAAGGGCCGATGAATCTGGGAGAGAGCTTCTTGGATAATGTTTTGAGGGGGAGATCCCGTGTGGCTAACATGACTTTTTGGCCGATGCGGTACCTGGGTGCTGGTGACCGGTGGCGGTTAGCATGTCGCTGGAAGGTGCTCACGGTGCGTAACAGTTGGTTACGGGCTTGTTGCCATGTTCTCTTGCAGCGGCGGATGAAGGTCAGAGCTGGGGGAAGTGCCACCTCCTCCTCCTGGGAAGGAAAGAGGGGAGGTTGATAACCCAGACAACAGTGGAAGGGGGACATGCCTGTGGATGATGTAGGAAGAGTGTTATGGGCATAATCGATCCATGGTAGAAAGCGACTCCATGAGGACGGGTCCTGGGAGGCCATGCACCTTCTCGAGTTCCTGGTTCATCCTTTCTGTTTGCCCATTAGTCTGGGGATGAAAACCGGATGAGAGACTGGGGGAGGCACCGATGAGCTTGCAAAAAGCCTTCCAGAATCGGGCAGAGAACTGGGGCCCCCTGTCAGAAACGATGTCGCTGGGGAGTCCGTGGAGTTGAAAAACGTGATTAACCAGGAGTTCGGCCGTCTCTTTGGCGGAGGGGAGCTTGGGCAGTGGGATGAAATGAGCCGACTTGGAAAAGCGATCTACTATGGTCAGAATGCAGGTGTTGTTATGAGAGGGTGGCAATCCTGTGACAAAGTCGATGGAGATGTGAGACCAGGGACGGTGTGGGATGGGGAGGGGCCTGAGTAGTCCCTCAGGTGGTCGATTGGTGTTCTTGTTGCGAGAACAGACATCGCATGACGCTACAAAGCTCTTGACATCCTCCTTGATGGTAGGCCACCAAAAGCGTTGGTGTAGGAGGAACAATGTGCGTGCTGCCCCAGGATGACAAGCGAGTCTGGAGTTATGGCCTCAGTCCAACACCTGAGGACGTACAGAAGCGGGGACGAAGAGTTTGTTTGGGGGAACGTTACTGGGACCTGGTTCGTGTTCAAGTCTCTGCTGGACTAGATGCTCCACTTCTAGTCGGGTCGTGGCTATAAGGCAATGAGGAGGAAGGATAGTTGCTGGTGAGGGTGTGTCCTGAGGGGTTGAAAACTGTCATGAGAGGGCATCGGGCTTGGCATTCTTGGAGCCCGGGTGGTAAGACAGCGTGAACCGGAAACGGAAGAAAAATAATGACCAGCGTGCCTGGCGTGAGTTCAGTCTCTTAGCTGTCTTTAAGTACTCGAGGTTCCGGTGGTCAGGCCACACAAGGAAAGGGTGCTCCGCCCCCTCCAACCAATGTCTCCATTCCTCAAGCGCTAGTTTGACCGCCAAGAGTTCCCGATCCCCAATGCCGTAATTTCGTTCGGGGGGTGTGAGACGGCGAGAAAAGAAGGAACAAGGGTGTAGCTTATTGTCTTTGGGGGATCTCTGTGACAGGACTGCCCCCGCCCCAGTTTCGGATGCGTCTACCTCGGCGACGAACTGACGTGACGGATCTGGAAATCTGAGAATGGGTGCCGTGGTGAAGCATTGCTTGAGTCCCTTGAAGGCTGCGTCGGCCAGCGAGTTCCACCTAAACTGGGTCTTGGACGAGGTGAGAGCTGTGAGTGGGCTTGCCACTGTGCTATAACTTCTGATGAAGCGGCGGTAGAAGTTAGCGAACCCCAGGAATCATTGGAGTTCCCGTCTTGAAGCGGGTGATGGCCAATCTGTGACCGCCTTAACCTTGGTGGGGTCCATTTGGATTCCTGTCGGGGAGATGGAATACCCCAAAAAGGAGGTGTAGGTGCAGTGGAACTCACATTTCTCTGCCTTAATGTAGAGTTTGTTCTCAAGCAACCGCTGCAGAACCTGACGTACATGCAACCTGTGTTCCTTGATGGAACGTGAAAAGATCAGGATGTCGTCGAGGTAAGCAAAAACAAAGACATTGAGGAAGTCTCTCAGGACGTCATTAATGAGGGCCTGGAAAACTGCTGGGGCATTGGTCAGGCCAAAAGGAACCACCAGGTACTCGTAGTGGCCAGTAGGGGTGTTAAAGGCCGTCTTCCACTCGTCCCCTTCCCTTATCCTGACGAGGTGGTAGGCATTCCTTAGGTCGAGCTTGGTGAATAGGCGGGCATCCTGAAGGAGTTCGAACGCGGAAGACATCAGAGGAAGAGGGTAACGGTTCTTGACTGTGATTTTGTTTAATCCTCTGTAGTCAATGCAGGGTCTGAGGGACTTGTCTTTCTTCTCCACAAAGAAAAATCCTGCTCCTGCCGATGATGAGGATGGGCGGATAATCCCTACTGCAAGCGACTCACTGATGTACTGCTCCATGGCCTCTCTCTCCGGACGATAGAGGGAGTAGAGTCGTCCCTTGGGTGGAGATGTGCCGGGAAGGAGGTCTATAGCACAATCATAGGGGCGGTGAGGTGGTAGCGAGGTGGCCCGGGACTTGCTAAACACCTGTTGTAGATCGTGATACTCTGTAGGAACTTTGATGAGGTCGGGATTCTCTTCTCGTGGCGCAGACGAGCAGCGGCCCATGGTAGCGGAGTGAAGGCATGACGAGAGGCAGGTGGGGCTCCAATCCAGTATACTCCGCTTAACCCAATCAATGTGCGGGTTGTGTAGCCTTAGCCAAGGGAGTCCCAGAACAATGGGGGCATGAGCATTATGGACAGTCAGGAAGGTGATGGTTTCCATGTGATTACCTGAAAACTGTAGGTTAACGGGGATGGTGCGGTGGGAAATGGGCGAAAGACGGCTACCGTCGAGGACTTGAGTCTACTAAGGCATGGGTGACGTGGGATTGGTTGCCATGAATCAAGGTGACAGGAAAACAAGACCGTTGGTCTGAAGAAAAATCTGAATTTGGGGACCCCTGTATTCCCAGAATTATGAGGGGGCCTTGCCCTTTTAGTGGGCAGCATCGCACCACGTGGCCAGTCTGACTGCAATAGAAGCAGGCGCCGTCGTCCCTGCGGCGCTGACGCTCCCTTGACGAAATACTCGTGCGGCCGATCTGCATGGGTTCAGAAGATGGGTCAGGAGCAGCCAAAGGGGTCCCTGAGGTGCGTGGTGTGGAGTCTGACTGCTGTTCCCTCTGCTGCATCCATTTACGGATGTCAATGCGGGTTGCAAGGTCAATGAGTCCCTGTAGTTCAGAGGAAAGTTCCCGAGCTGCGAGCTCGTCTTTGACTGACTCAGAGAGTACGTGAAGGAAGCAGTCGAAAAGCGCCCGATCGCCCCAACCACAAGAGGGAGCCAGAGTCCGAAAATCTATGGCATAGTCTGTAACGGACTGAGTTCCCTGACGTAGTTGGAGTAGCTGGGCTGCCGCCTGACGACCTGTGAAAGCATTGTCGAAAACCCTCCTCATTTCATCAGTGAAAGCTTGGTAAGTGGTGCAGCATGGAACTTGGGCATCCCACAACGCTGTTCCCCACTCCCTCGCCTTTCCAGTAAGGAGGGTGATGATGTAGGCAACTTTGGAGCGTTCAGTGGGGAAAGACATAGCCTGTAGTTCTAGGACGAGGGAACATTGAGACAAGAAAGAGCGACACATGGCTGGATCTCCACCATAGGTGGGTGGGGCAGGAAGGCATGGCTCCAGGGTGGGAGAAGGCATCACCAGAGGATGCTGGGAATTGTATGCCGAGGGTTGATTCCGGATCTGTGTGGAAAGGAGCTGCAGGGTTTCAGTGATGGTTTGGAGCGTGTTTGAGATCTGGGTGATTTCCTGTTGGTGGTTGCCTAAGAGGAGTCCTTGACTCTCTAGTGCCCCCCTCAGGTGAGCGGCCTCTGCTGGATCCATCTGTGGCCAGATTATTCTGTCAGGCTCGGTAGGGGGCATGGTGGATCCAAGTGCAGATGCAGGCAATGTGTTACGAAGAGTAGTTGTATTTTGGAGTGCTTGTGACTGACTGAGTTGATAATATGGAGGTTCAAAGCCTTGGCGTGAATTCCAAGCTGCGGTGTGAGCGGCGAAAGCCTCAATGGAATGCGGAAGCACAGATTGCCGGCACGAGAGCGTTGAGGCAAGCGGCAAGATGCGTGACGTCAGCCTTGAGAGAATGCGGAAGTGCGCAGCGCCGCTGTGTAATCCGAGATGTATACTGGCGTGCGAGCGCTGAGAAGCAAGAGCGTGCAGAGCCGGCGTGGAGGAGAAAGGGAGAGCCTCGCGATGAATGCCGGTGTGGGCTGGAGAAACCTGAGCCAGTGGAAAAACGGAGCGTGAGCTCGGCGAGGAGCGAACAATAATCGCGGTCGTGAAACGGGCGAGGGTCGAAACCGGAGTGACGAGAGGAGATCCGTGATCCAGGTTCGTGGTTGGTGGCAGGTAAGTAGTCGGCAACGGGAAATCTCCAATTATATATATATGACACATATATATATATATATATATATATATATATATATATATATATATATATATATATATACACACATATATACACATATGCATATTCATATATATACACATATATATATACATATACACACACTCACACACACATACATACATACATACATACATACACATACATATGCATACACATACACATATAAGTAAAATATAAGTGTAAATAAACAAGATAAGATCCTAAACACTACATTGTCATTCATTCATACATTCATATATACAACATATAAGACTGAATTATACTGTAAACAAGAATAGTGCGCTAGCTCAAATTGACCACTTAGCAGTGTTCAGCATGGTGATGGCTGAAGGATAAAAACTATTTCTTAGTCTGTTTGTTTTAGTCCTCATGGATCTGAAACGTTCGAACAGTACATGTCCTGGGTGTGATGGGTCTTGAAGAATTTTCTTTGCATTCCTGAGACAACAGGAGCTGTGAAGTTCTTCTAATGAGGGTAGAGGACATCCAACTATCCTCTGAGCGACCTTAATGACCCTGTGGAGCTCTTTTCTCTGTGCCACTGTACAGCTGGAGAACCATGCACAGAGACAGTAGACCATGATGCTCTCTACTGTACAGTGGTAGAAGGATACCAGCAGTTTCTCTGGGACGTTGTTCCCAGAAGTGGAATCTCTTTTGGGCCTTCTTCACTACCTCTGCATTATGTGTCCCCCAGGTCAGGTCTTCGCTGATGGTGACCCCCAGGAAGCGGAAGTCTGAAACCCTCTCCACACAATCCCCATTGATGATGAGTGGCTGGATGTTGTCTGCCTTTTTCCTAAAATCCACAATGAGCTCCTTAGTCTTTGCTGTGTTGAGGAGCAAATTGTTATTCCTACACCACGCTGTCAATTTCTCCACCTCGTCCCTGTAAGCAGACTCATCTCCTCCCGAGATGAGTCCTACAACAGTAGTATCATCAGCGAACTTGACAATGATGTTACTGTGGTGGGCAGGAATACAATCGTGGGTATAGAGGGTATAAAGCAGGGGACTCAACACACAGCCCTGTGGAGAGCCCGTGCTGAGACTGATGGGTGTAGAGTAGTTGGGGCCCACTCTAACCCTCTGAGTGCGGTCACTCAGGAAGTCCTTGATCCAACAACAGGTGGAGTGTGGAAGATCTATGACTGACAGTTTAGTCACCAGTGTGTGGGGTAGAATAGTATTAAATGCAGAGCTAAAGTCTATGAAGAGCAGCCGTGCATAACTTCCCTGTTGCACCAGGTGGGACAAAACAGTATGGAGGACAGTAGTCACAGCATCTTCTGTAGACCTGTTTGCTCTGTAAGCAAACTGGTGTGGGTCAAACATAGGAGGAATGAATGACATAATATGGTTCCTAACTAGCTTCTCAAAGCACTTCATAACCACGGGAGTCAGTGCAACTGGCCTGTAATCATTAAGACTGGTGATTGTCTTTTTTTTGGCCAGAGGCACTATGACAGAGGATTTCAAGCAGCGTGGCACAATGGACTGGGACAGAGACTGGTTGAATATCCTGGTGAAGATCCCAGCCAGTTGGTCTGCACAGTCCTTCAACACGCGCCCAGAGATGCCGTCGGGTCCAGCTGCCTTCCGTGGATTGACAGTCTGCAGCATGCGTCTCACCTCGTGCTCCCCGACTGTGAAAATGGGGTTATTATTGGTTTCTGGATGGGGTCCGGCTGTCTCTGGGGGGTCCACCTCAAACCGGGCAAAGTAGTGATTGAGTTCCTCTGCCAGCGAGAGATCACCTCCCACTGCTCCGGTACTGGTCCTGTAGTTCGTCATATGCTGGACACCCATCCACACCTGCCTGCTATTATTGTTGTCCAGATGTTTCTCAATCTTCCTCTTATAATCTAACTTGGCCTCTCGGATGCCCCTCTTCAGGCTAGCACGGGCTGTGCTGTAGAGGGCCTTGTCACCAGACCTGAAGGCAGTATTCCTCTCTTTCAGCAGCCTCTGGACTTCCCTCGTCATCCAGGACTTCTGATTAGGGTGAATGCAAATACATTTATCCACTGTGACTATGTCTGAGCAGTTCTTAATATAACACATTACACTATCACTGAATACCTCCAAGTCTGGGTGTTCAAAAATTCGTGCCAGTTCGTCCTACTGAAACAGTCCTGCAGTTGCTGAGAGGCTCCGTCTGGCCAAGTTTTAACTGTCCTCGTGGTATTAGGTGCCGTTTTCCTGAGTGGGATGTAGGCCGGGATTAAAAACAGTGATACATGGTCAGAATGGCCCAAGTGTGGTAGCGGTGTAGCCCTGTACCCCTGTTTAATGTTTGTGTAGACTTTATCCAATGTGTTGTCTCCTCTAGTAGCACACTTGACGTGCTGATGGAATTTGGGGAGCACAGGTTTTAAATCCACATGGTTAAAGTTCCCAGCAACAACATGCACGGCATCAGGGTGCTTAGACAGCTGACTGCTAATGCTACGATGTAACAGTTCGATAGCCGAGTTAGCATTAGCATCTGGTGCTATGTAAACAGCAGTGATCATGACCACAGTAAACTCTCTGGGGAGATATATTGGTCTGCATCTAACAGTCACATACTCCAGGTTCGGGGAGCAGTGACTGTCCACCATCACTGTGTTTGTACACCAGCTGTTATTTACGTACACACACAGCCCACCTCCTCTGCTCTTACCTGAGTCACTGGTCCTATCGTAGCGCTGTGCAGTGTAGCCTGCTAGCTGGATGGCAGAGTCCGGGATCAATGAGTGAAGCCAAGTTTCAGTGATCAATAGAACGCAACTGTTCTTTACAATGTTATTTGATACCACTTGTAGCCTCAGTTCATCGATCTTGTTGACAAGAGATCTGGCATTTGTGAGAAAAACACTGGGGAGCGGTGGTTTAGCTGGCTGTCGGCGAAGCCTCGCTAGCGCGCCGGCCCTGCAGCCTCGCTTTTGTTTTCTCTCTCTGCGCCGCCTCTGTCGCCTGCCCGTGGGAATGATAATCCATGGGGAGCCAGGGCTCCTCGCTATGTCCGCCGGAATGTCATGGGAGCGAAGAAACTCAGATGAAACACTTCCCTTACTGCACACTCCTAAAAAGATCCTAAAAAGTTCCTGTCGGCTGTAGATGTTGTTGGCTCGACATAATGTGACTAAAACAAGTAATAGTACCAGCACATACATACAAAATAAACACTGGAATAAAGAGCACCGAGCCGCTGCGTCCGTGCGCGCCACCATCTTTGGATCATCTCCAAATGTTACTGTACTATACTGAAACATGCTTCGTATATGAGGCCAGGGGTGTTCATTTTCTTCTGTTGTACCATTGGAGACAGATGCCTCTGCTAATTTTATGTTTTCATTCCCTTTCTACCATGGCTGAAAGTTTTTTTCCTGTGTCATGTGATTATTGTTGATACATCTGATTGGTGAAACATCGTCATGTAGTAGATCCACCGGCTGCATTTAAAAAATAAAAAACATCTAATATGTGGAAAAATTTATTAGAAAAGTTTAGTGTAGCTGAATGTAGTGGAGTAAGAGTAGCATTTCTTCTTCTCAAATCTACTCAAGTAAAAGTAAAAAGTATGGTGCAGTAAAGCTACACATAAAAGTACATTGATGTCAAAAAGGTCCTTAAGTAAATGTAACAGAGTAAGCGTAACTTGATACTACCCACCTCAGACAATCAGTAAAACCTGTAAAAGTATATCCTGTCCAATCTCTAGCAGTCAATCTTCCACATACAGAATGTGTGATTTTGTACTGCTAGTGTGTAATTGCAGCTTAGGATCGCTAACCAGTATGGCTGCTACCTTATTTTGGCTTTCAATACTTACCCGACACTCTCTGTTTTACCTTTGACTGATCCAGAGATCAATTCTTTAGTATCAAGTGATGAAATCTTGCTGCTGTCTTTACTGGTTGAGGAAAATTAAGATGGAGAGAACATTCTTTTTCATTGTTTGATATAGGGTCTGAACAATTTGGAAATGCCCTCAAATTTGTCTAATTATTTTTTGCATCTTACTGAATTCCTATAGGATGTTTTACAGGAAAAGAGAGAGTAATCCTCGTCCTTGCAGTTCAGCACTTAAGGCTGATTAAAATTTTTATAGCGATAATGACTTACTGAATTTCTGCCACTTGTGTGAAACATGATGCCACTCGTGTGAAACATGATGACATCATATGTCTGCATATGATGTGATGTCTTAGTTTGCAAGTGTTTAATCTTGAAATCAGGCGTATCTGTGTTACTGGCAGCATTCTGGCTGAGGCTCTGTTGAAAGTTTCCTCATGAATATCTTGTAAGCCATTGTTGTTCAGTCATGGTTTGTGTGTTTTTGTATATTGCTTAACTTTAAATGCATTAAAACAGTCAATGTGTGTTTTGTAATTGTGGTCTCTGCCTGATGTATGTGCATGCACTGAAAAAAGTGAAACTGCTGTGTCATTGATACAAAGTATGTTTCTTCATTGATCTGATGGAAATTTCTGATTAACTGAAACTGTTATATTTACTTTGCTTCAAATCAAATATTGCAGCCCCTGGTTAAGTTTAAATGTAATCCATTCACTCAAAGGACATTTCTACTTCAAACCAAAAGTTTGCAATGTCACATGACCTCATGACATAGCATTATCACAGACTAAATCACGTTCTGCTGGCGGCCATAGTTTTTCAAAGAAAACTCTTTTAAACCAGGTAAGAAAGCAACCTCATTTAATTTCTATGTTAAATGTATCTCTTCCGTGAGCACATTTATGATTTATGTCAGGAACAACTACTTTGTAGATTGTGTTGTGTGTTCGTGTTTGCTACTAAAAACACCTATATTACCTAGCATTAGCTAACTACGGTTATTTTCAAAAACGCTGGGGTTTGCACGCTAACCCTGCGTTCACACAGAACGCGGCGAGAGCATCAAAACGGCCGGAAGTCATTTATTTTCAATGGGAGCCGGCGGCGAAGAGCGGTGAAGGGAGTTGAAATCAGCTCAACTTTATGGTAATGAGCTATGACGCTGTTGAGCGGCAACCAATAAAAAAGTAGAGGTCCTCCGCTTGATCGGATTCCACGGAACGCAGTCCTGTAAACTTTTGTTCCGGCGACATTAGTTCCCAAGCAAAATGAAGAAGAGATTAATTATTGCGGTAGCGGGTTTCCCGGTTATTTATGACATGTCCCTGTTTGTGTACAAGGACATTAATAAAAAAATTATGCATGGACAAAGGTGTCTGAAATTGTTGGTGATAATATGAAATATAATATAATAATAAAAAAATATGAAATTAGACTAGCAATTCACAATGAACAGAAGCCACACCATACAAATGCCTTTATTTTAATTTGTTTATTTCTACAATACAGTTCTTTCCATCAATCAATTTCTTGTTTTCTTCCACATTTTAGTCAGTCTCCATAATATCAACAAGCTTGATTGCTTTGCGGCCCCTTTAAATACAAGAAAGGCATTCGGTCTACGTCAGAGTGGCGAAGCGCGGCGATGAGCGGCGACAGGCGTCAGCGGCAGGACGACGAGACAGAAATAACATGAAAGTCCCAAGAATAACATGAAACCTTTCATTAGCACATTAGCACATTTTCCTGACATACCGGTAACACTTTATGACAAGTTTTTAACGTCATCAGTATATAATCCCTAACACTGGCAGCAATTTTTGACGCGTTGATTTAACATTACTACAAGTAAAAGTACAACAGTCCAATTAACCATGTAAATTAAATACAATGTAAAATTAAACACAAACAGTAACAGTAAATCAGCTAGTGTTTACACAAACCAACAAGCTGAGGTTAGCCATTACTATGTCATGAATGAAGTTTAAAAGTAAACACGAAATCTTTATTCACTTTTTTGTTTACAGGTCTAAGCTTTTCTGAAAGGGCATTATTTTACCCATACTGCAGAAATTGGTAAGTCCCAGAATGCACAAATAAAAACATTACGTGAATAAATTTTGAAGTGGTAATGATAGAATAGAATGTCATCCTAAATATCCTAAAATAAACTCCCTCAAATTGATGGAGCACTGAAAATTAGTAGTTGAATTATCTGATAATATCAGAGAATAATTGCAATTATCCTGTGAAACTGAATTCTGTCCTGTTCATTGGTTTATTTTATTATCAGTAGTGTGCACTTGAGATGATTCTTTCTATAGATACTGTAATTAAGATTTGCTAAGAACTTGAGCCAGTTTTGAGCCAGTTTTTTTAAAGATCAGTAATGAGTTTCCGAGAATTACAACTGCTCCACTTCTAGCAAGATTTCTGGTTTCCTTGGACAAGCAACACTACAAACTAATTGAGATAATCAGAAACAAGGGAGAAATTGTCAGAGAGAAGACCAGAGATATAATCTTCATCTTTAAGTTCTTGATCTGGTATGTACTTGCTAAAAAAAAGCAGAAATTAGCTTAGTGTCAAATGTAATATTGTGAATGGAAGCCACAGGAGCTGAGCAAGGTATCCAAATCAAGTTGGCTGTGACGCACTAAATTAAAACATAACTAGCAGAATAAAACATTTTAGTTTAACTTGTTCACAGGTTCGTGTATGCTGTCTGAATACAGTTTTCATCGTCTGCCTGTTCATTTTATCATGCTTCACAAGCCTAACATAATCAACAATGCTATGTTTGTATTTACATGCCTACACTCAAAAAAAATAACTTGTTGGTCTAACTTAATATAATTATGACACATTTCCACGCATTTGAATTATGTTAGTTCAACTTAATCCATGTAAATGGAACCCAATGGGAAATTCATCTTGAGCCAATGAAGTCAAATCATTCTCATTTGAACCATCTTGTAGCTTTAGCTTGTAAGTAATTTTATCTTGTTGAGCCAATTAATTTTAAGCACTTAATTTAGACAACTACAAATGTTTATTTATTCTAAAATTAATATTGGTATGTTTGACCAAAGGAAAAAAAGTTTGTTTCATTGAGTTTATTCAATAACATTGTTACTTTTACACAGTTATCTTAACTTAACTACAAAAAGTTAAATTTTAAATACTATTAAGGTAATAATACAAGACTAAAGTAAAATAAAAGCAAATGAAAGAATTTACAAAAAATTAACAACCTTCTTTAACAGTATAAAGTAAATTTTTTTAAAACTAAAAAAAGCAGCTAACACTTGTTATTTAAAGGAAGACTAACATTTGAAAGCAAAGTATCTTTTTTACAATGTTTTACTTTTTTTTCCTAACAAGAACATTTTACCAAAATTGAAATATGGTCTTCACTTTTCAAAATAAAACCTATCTTTAATTATTACAAAAAGTTACAAAAACAATATTAGGTTAGTTACAAAAACTAGTAGGTTAGCCGCTAGTTTGGTATAGCCTCATGTGTGCCCTGCCTTTTGTCTTCCGGTCCCCTAGGTCAGTACTAACACCATTAGCCACTAACCCAGTTAGGTCAGCCTCCAGTGTCCCCAGTATTCCAAGTAGCTACTAACCTCACTAACCCAGCCAGTCCTGTCTCTCCGGTCCAGTCCTGTCTCTAGTTTTAGTTTTAGTTTCTTGTTTTGGTACCTTTGTTCTGTTTTTGAGTTGTGTTTGTTAAAGATACTTTCTGTTACACCCCTCTGCGTACATGCCTGCCAAATATGCCCACGGTAACAACATAAGCCGGTCTAGCAACTACCACCAGCTAGACCCATGACACATATACTGTATAAGCAAGACAAAAAGTCATTATTTTCTCGATTTTGTGTTTTTAAAACTCCCCTACATAAAATGTACATTTGGGCCCATTTGTCCAGCTATTTCTGTTGTTAAAATGACGGTCAATGGCAAGTTCTTTTTCTGAAGCGTCAAAAGATAAAAAATCATCATGATAATTGGAGCTTTAGAACAGAAACTCACCTTTAACTTTTATTTTTGTGTACAAAAAGTTGAAAATAACAAAATATTCATATTTAGATTAAATATTCTTTAGACCTATTATGAATTATTAGAAATGGTGAATTTAGGGAGCATACCTGATCCATAACTGACAGGATCTGTGATCTTCTGGGTGGCTGCTTTTCAAAATTTTTGAGGAGCTGGGAGAAGAAATGATCAAACTGACCCATGTATTTGGACACCAAAGGAATTGTTGTAATCCTGCTGAATTCCACAGATATCTGACACAATTTTTTTTTTAAAAGAGAGAGAGAGAGAAATCAGCATGCTGATACATTTTTGACAGGACATCATTTCCTTTACCAGCACTCACAGATAACATGTACATTCACTATAAATAGACAAACCTGAATTACATCTACTTCAAATCATAGTTTAGACTTATAAAAACCTCCAAGTAACTAATCAGCTGACATGGCATTAAAGACAAACCTCTTGCACAGTAAAAAGTGCAGGCCATCTGTTCTTGAATTCAGCAATGAAAGGTAAATCTTCACATAAAGGACTGTACAGGTTATGTTTCAAAACTCTGTAAGGGAGAAAAAGAATGCGAGTCACCAATGAATACTCACTCACTCAATCATCAATACCGCTTAATCCTGTATTCAGGGTCACAGGGGCTATTGTTGTATCCTATTGTTTAGCCTGATGAGTGTACTGTACATTAGTTAAAGCTACTATTATCATCCAAATTACTATCACATTGTCTCAATCCAAGAAAGAAAGAAATTTAATTCTCCAATATTTGCTCTATTGTCTAAAAAGAAATCACAGGAATTATCTCATAATTATGATATATTTACTCATAATTATTACTTAATAACTTATAATTATGCCTTAATATGTCATAATTATAAGATCCTGGTCTCATGATTATGACAAAAGGTAGGTTTAGGTGATCGGCACAAGACGGGGACAATAGTGCCGAATTTAATTCGCGTTTATTTATTTCTTGGATTGAGACACTAGGAGATATTAATGTCATTGAGTTATTTGGATGGTAATAGTAGATTTAACTAATGTACTGTTCCGTGGCGCGGTATGGAGAGAGCTTTAGAGGGAGGCAACGAAATAGGAGTATGTGAGAGTGCTTATGATACACACGGGAAGACCTTCCCGTTTGGAGATGGCATGGGATTATTAATTAGGAATTGAAATTAAACCAAAGAAAACTGAAAACACAATATAACGGAGCTCCGCCGTCTCCGTGAGAATGGACGGGGCTCTGGAAAATAAAGCACTAATAAACTTAAGCTGAGCGCGCACGCTGGGCGCTCTTTCGCTTTCGCCGGCGTCTTAGGACTCTCAACTTTCTACGCGCTTTTCTTTTCTTTTCTTTCTTTCTTTGGTCTTTGGCCCTGATACCTTACCGGTATCAGGACCCTTAAATAAACACTTTTTAAAATTTTTTTATTGAACAAACAAATAAAAAACACTACAGTACAAGATCTCGCAGAGGATAAAACAAATCAACATTCAAAGACTACACTACAACAGCAAAAGAACAAAAGGAACAAAAAGAAAAGAAAAAGGGGGGCTAAAAGATTCACATTAATGAAAAGAGTACAGAATAAAAGAGCACGGCACTGGAGGCATAAATCAAAACTATAACAAAAGAGAGATGTCATCACAGATCCTTATTGCTTTGCTTGATTTCAGTTTCTTAAGTGACATGAAGTATTGTTTAAAGTCATTTATGAACCATATGAAAGATGGTGTACTATTTCTCCACTTACTACAATGTATATGGTATTTACCTAAAAGGATAATAATGTTAATTACAGTAGCAACAGAGGGGTGTAAGTTATCCATGAAGAAGATAACATGAGATTGATCAAACTGTGGAATATCATTGATCTTGAGTGATAACCAAGTGTGTATTTCTGACCAAAATTCAGCTGACACAGGACATAGAAAAAACAGGTGTTGTAACGTTTCACAGGCTGAATCACAGAAAGAACACAGGTCCACCTCAAATCTAAACATTCTCTTTAGGAAATCAGACACTGGGTATATATTATTAATTATCTTGAAATGAGTTTCTTTAACTTTTGGAGAAATAGGCCACTTTATAAATTTAGAAAATGCCTTTTCCATGAATGACTGATCCCCATGAAAGGCTTGCAAATGCCTACCTGAATCAAACTCGTGGAAAAGAATTAATTTAAAGTTCACACTAATAACCTTATTGTTACATTTGCTATCATTTAGATTATAATTACCAATTTTTTAATTTGGCAACACTGGTTTGATTTCCGTATATAACATTATGTTGCATATTAGCTGCCTTAAAACCAATGGGATAGCACGACAAACTTTCCTGTATTCCTTCTGCGGACAACATAAATGATATTTCTTCAAAAAGGATACATAGTCCAACAGAGTACCATCGGAGTCCAACAAGTCAGTCACAAACAAAATACCACTCTCAAACCAATTTGTAATAAACATTGACTTTCTGTTAACAGTTATCACTCTATTGTTCCATAGTGTTGACATGTGGGGAGAGAAGTTGTGTGTAAACAACATTTTCCAGAAAGAAAGGATCTGTTTGTGAAAATTAGATAATTTAACAGGAATTTTACTAATCTCAAAGTCACATTTTAATAACAAATCAATTCCTCCTAATTCCTTAAATAAAGATCTGGGTATATGAAACCACATGGAATCAGGTTGAGATAAACAAGCTCTGAGCCAGTTAATCTTAAAAGTTCCTACCATTGATTCAAAGTCTAAGGCTCTAACACCACCCTTAACATAATCTTTGATCAAATTTGATCTTTTAATATAGTGGGTTTTGTTTTTCCATAGGAATTGAAAAATAACTGAATTGGCTTTCTTAATGTTTTTGGGAGAAACATACAGAGAGTGACATGGGTAAATTAATTTAGAAAGACCTTCGGCTTTAGAAAGAATGACTCTACCAAATATAGTGATATCTCTAGTCAGCCAACGACTAAGAGATCTCTTCATGTCAACAATACGACTACAGATGTTATTCTCTTCTCTTCTAATCATGTTTTTAGATATCACTAAACCTAAATACTTCACTTCTGGTTCTACTCTTATCGAAGCTATATTAGAATCAGAACATGTGTGAATAGGTAGCAATTCACATTTGTTAACATTCAGACACAGACCTGAAGCCTGGGAGAAGAATGAGATAATATTGAGAGCCTTGACAACCAAGGATTTATCTCTTAAAAACAGAGCTGTATCATCCGCAAATTGACTTATTTTGAATTCTTTATCAAAAATGTTTATACCTTGCAGATCAGAGTCATTTTGGATGATCAGCGCCAGCAACTGAGTGGTCAGGATGAACAGTTTTGGGGAAATGGGACAACCCTGACGAATACCTCGCTGCACCTCAAACCTAGACGTCATTCCAGGGTTAAGAGAAACAGAGCTATAGATATTACAGTAAAACATTTTGATCACATTACAAAAGTTTGTCCCGAAACCCAGGTAATGTAAGGCATTAAGCAAAAAGTGATGTTCAATAGTGTCAAAGGCCTTATAAAAGTACAAAAATAACACCAAACTTTCAGTCTTGATTAAGTGACGATAATCAAGCATATCAAGAATCAGTCTAATATGATTATGTATAGTTCTTCCTTTTATAAATGCCGATTGACACTCATCCACTAAATGTGTTAAACACTCATTTATGGGTCTCCAATTATCCAATAGAAGTTTGTCTTTGTTGGGCTTTGGGAATAAAATGATGAGACCCTGTTTCATTGTGGGTGAAAGATTATTAGATGAGATACATTCTAGATACGCCTTGAAGAGCATTGATCTAATGTCTTGCCAGAAAAAGGAGTAAAATTCCACCGTTAAACCATCAATTCCTGGTGATTTACCCGTGGGCATCCGTTTGATTGCCTCATCCAGTTCTTCAATCGCCAGTTCACCCTCCATAAGATCCTTCAAATCTTCATCCAATGTTCTAATAGAACCTCTAAATCTCTCAAAAAAAGCAATACCGTTCTCCGCCAAATAGTTTGACTTATAAAGGTTACTGTAAAACTGTAATATTTCCTCATTTACTTGGTCTTGGTCATCGGTTGTAAGCCCCTCAATATTCAGTGATTGAATCTTCTTTTTAGCTTGTCTCTGCTTCTCTAAATTAAAGAAGTAGGAAGTGTTTTTCTCCCTCTCCTCTATCCTCCTCCATCTTGCTCTAGAACGAACATATGCACCGTTTGCTTTCTCCAAAAACAATTTATCCAATTGGGATTGAAAATTGTGCAATTGTATTTGTTTGTCAAATGATAAATTCTGTTTGCAGCACAGTTTATTTATGCCCTCAATAATGTTTTGATGCTCCTGTTTTTTTCCTTTTATTGGAAGATTTGCTTATTTTAATCATCATCTGTTTAACATTGAATTTGAACCATTCCCATTTGCTCAAACATGCCATTTCAAGTTCGTTAATTTCCACAATTAGATTTTTTACTTCAGTACAGAAGTTGTCATTATGCAGAAGGCTGTTATTGAATTTCCAAATAAGAGTCCGATGTCCCTCTTAAGTTAGTGAAATGGACAAGGAAATCAAACAGTGATCAGTTAGAGGAGAAGCTGAAATTTCACACTTGGAGATAACATTGATCAAGTTGTTTGAAATTAACCAATAATCAATCCTGGAACATTGACCGTTGTTAGATGAACTAAACCAAGTATACCGAGTCTCAGAAGAATTTTCCAGTCTCCAATAGCCACACAGACTGGCTTTGGTAACCATATTAAAAATAGTGTCATCAAAGATGTGACATGACGCCCTAGATGGAAAACGGTCTAAAAAAGCATCAGGAACAACATTAAAGTCTCCACCCACAATAACCTTATCAACTAACTAGCTTATCTTCCATTGCTCCAATTTATCACAGAGGAAAGATAGAAGTTTTTTGTTTTGAGCTCTATTAGTATAACCATACACGCATAGCATAATGTATTTTGAACCATTAATCTCTGACACCACCATCAGCCAATGACCATCAGAATCACTTTTACAGTCTATGACATTACCTGGAAACCTATTAAATAAAATCATCACTCCCGCAGAATGAGATGTACCGTGACTAAAGAAAACAGGGTTTCCCCACTGTAATTTCCAGAACTTTGTGTCAGCCTCCGCCGAGTGGGTCTCTTGCAGAAAGACACAGTTAGCCTTTTGCTCCTTACAAAAAAGAAAAATTGCCTTATGCTTTACAATATTTTTCAGCCCCCTAATGTTTAACGATATAAAAGATAACATAAATCACGTCTATAAAACTATGGAAAAAAAGAAAATGAAGAAGACATGCAGGAACGAGCAGCTGTGTCCTGTATAAAAATGTTTAGTGCAATACCCCTTAACAATCAGGGAACATATTAACCATTTAAGCTGATTCAACATCAGCATACCTGAGAAATGAAAACAATCACACACAATATTCAGTTCGGGTCAACTCTTTGATTGTCAATAAGAGCGTAGCCTTCCTTCAGAAATGCTCTCTTCCCCTTACTCCTGGCGTCCTGGACCAGCGGCCATAGTTTAGCTCGAGCCTCTCCGATCTTCCTTGGAAAAGTCTTCTTTAAAACGAATGTTCAACCCTTTACAAACTCCCTCGATTTCTTCCAGACGCCGTCCCGGACCGTCCTCATACTGCACTGGATGATTATGGCTCTTGGAGACACGGAAGATGCAGCGTTTTCCTTCCTTCCTAGCCGATGAACAGTATCAACAGTATCTCTCAATCTATCCACAGACATGGGTACGTCTCTCTCGTGTTTTCATCGTCTTTCTCAGGAAGACCAGTCAGCCTCAGGTTCCATCTCCTCTTGTATCGAACATGTTCCTCACAGGAGCTGCTGTACTTTCTCCTGGAGTTCTGTTATACCTTCTTTATTCTTTCTTATTTCCATTGTATTTCAATACGCTTTTCAAAATTCCGCAGCAGCGCTATCTGTTCATCCATCTTCTGCGTTAAAGCGTTGACTGCTTTCAGGATAGCAGCAGCGATGTCATCATCCTCCAGTGACCGGGCTCGTGTGTGAGCCCAGTTGATTTTGTCGTCTTTGGAGGTCTTATCGTCTACTTCCAAATCCTCAATATCTTCATCGTCACACTCCTCTCTCGGCACGACAAGTTGTAGTCGTGATGCATTTTGTTCGCAAGGCAAATATCCGAAAAGACAGAATAATTAAGGCGAATTTGGTGACCAGTTGGTTATTCTGGTACTAGTTTACGACCACAAATATTGGGTTATCGTTATTTTTCTTTTTAAAGTCACAATACCAGCACAAAACAACAAAAAAGTTCCGGAGCCTGCAACAAACTTGCTACTCACTCCGCCATCTTGGATCCCCCTCCCCTTAAATAAACACGCCGCCAAGTGCGGCTCATTCAGGCTGATTGCCTTGTCTGGCAACAGCATGTACAAATGGCCGCGCCTGATCAGAACTCCGCAGAGTAGCAGGCTGCGGATCTGCCCGTTCTCAACAGTTTATGCGCAGCTCTGCCCCTCGCGCGACCCGCATCGTTACATGTATTATCATCAAGCTAAAACATAGGATAGCTGCTACATCTCAATGAGTGTGCAATGAGGCACTTTCAAGCAAAAGTATGCAGTAACTTTCGTTTATGAGATAAGTCATAATTATGAGATACTAAGTAATAATGAGATAAGGATCCTAAGTCATAATTATGATATAAGTCATAATTATGAGATACTAAGTCATAATTATGAGATACTAAGTTATAAGTCATAATTATAAGTTAGTAAGTCATAATTATGAGATAATTCCTGTAAAAAAAAAAAAAAAATTGTGAATGCAATGCGCTTCCGTAAGATACCGTATATATTATCACATATAAAAATATGTACTGGTGAAAAAAAAAAAAAAAATCTGAGGAAAAATGGCGTTGACCTCCCTCTGTCAAAACGGACAAAACTGCAAGGGGGTAACACCCGTAGACAAAGTCAATTAAGTTTGCGCATGTGCAGTTTGATGCGTCTTGCTATTCCGTTTCTTTAGCGTTTCATAAACGCTGGCGTCTCGCTACTGCCACCTGCTGTATGTATGAAATGTTGATTTAACATGAATAGTTTGTGATTAGACAACATATTAGGAATTTGTAAGGTATGTTGAGACATAATTACGTAAACCTTAATCGAAAAAAAACATTTTAAGTCAACAAATCCAATTATTATGAGTATGCTGAAATAATTATATTATGTAAAGTGCACAACCTGCCTTGTTCATTTTTTTTTGAGTGTAGAGCCTGGAGGTGAATGTTTGAACAGAGTATCTCCTGAAATGTCTTATGGTGTATTTAGTAGAAGATGTGGACCAACTGATCTAGCACTGGTAAGCATTTGTTCACAAAGCATTTCAACCTTAGGACTGAAAATGTTATTGAATTGAAGTGGCAGCTTGGTGGTGCTGGGGTTTGAACCTGTGAGCTTCCAATCAGTATACCAACATCCAAAAACTACCTCTGCCCTTTCATATTGACAAATACGAAGTCAGTGGCATTATCAGCAGCAGCACAACCTTTATATGGGGCCATTATTTTTTAAAATTATAGTATGTATTAACCTTAGTTACATACATGCTCCTAAACCTTGTGGAAAGCCTTTACAGAAGTGTTGACGCTGTTATAGTTACAAAGGGCCAAGATCATATTAAACCCTATGGATTAAGAAGTGGATGTTACTCAAGTTCATATGCATGTGAGCAGGCGAGCGAATACTTTTGGCAATAAAATGTAATATATAATGTGTGTGTATATGTCTGTCAGTTGTTTTGGCTTATTCATTGACATAATTAAATTTAACTTGATGCACCATAATCCTAGGTGTTTTTTTGCACTCATAGAGAGCATTTTTACATGTGATTTTTACCTGCATACATCAGACACTGTTTTGCCAAATAGAGCAACTTGTCTAACACATGTCCTTTCTTTTATTAGGTTGTTCAGAAACATGAAACTCGGGCAGAAGTTGAGAGGCGCATGATGGCCCTGTTTGTCCTCAGGGAGGAAGAGGATTGTCTTCAGCCACCACAGGGAATCTGGATTGTGACTTATTGAGTTTCCATCAGTCGCACATGAATGTTCCATGTTTTTTGGCCTCATCTATGCGCTAAACCTGAGCTAGCCTGTAAGCTCAAACACACTTTTGTGGCCCTGAAGAAAATATTTTGGGAACGTATTCTATATTGACCTCAAAATATAAAATTTTGGTCACTTTATTTGTCAAACAATTGTCAGGTTTTCGCATGGTTAGCCAATACAGTTATACAGGTTTTAAGCTTAAGTTATTAAAAATGCATTGTGTTTTATTTATTTTATTTTTGTTAAATATATTTTTTGTTTTATTTGTCTTTTAATTGGAGAAATAATTTATTAGTACAACAAAAAATGTAATGTATGGTTTCAAGGATGGGAATAAATGTTTTTGGAGGAGAACTTGTTTGTTCATTGTCTGTATACTATACAAATTGTAGAATTTTTTTGACAAAAATTGTCAAGTTTACATTGTTAGACAATGTGTATTTGAGGATACTGTACATATTGTAAAAAATGTTGTATTATGACAAATTGTCAAGTTTGATGCTTGAAGTCATTTATCTTTGATGATAATTACACATTATGAAAATAAATAAATTCCTTAATATTATATTAATATTTTAAATTGTATTTGGTTGGATATTTGGATATATATAAAGTAAAATAATTAGGTTAATACAAGGAGAAAACATAACGACAAAGTATAATTTGAGATTTGATTAAACTTTTTACTTTTTGCTTTGGCTAAGTAATGGATAGTTAATTCTTATCAAAGTAAAAATTTTAAGTTGATAAGAAGCAATTAGATGTAACAAGTTGACGCAAATTTTTTTTACCTTTATCCAATGAAACACTTTTTCCAGTGTTGGATGATAAAATTAGACATTATGAAAGTAAATAAATTTCTTAATGTTACATTAATATTTTAAATTGTATTTGGTTGGATATTTGGATATGGGTAAAGTAAAAATAATTAGGTTAATACAAAGAGAAAAAATCATGACAGTATAATTTGAGATTTCATTAAACTTAAAAACATAATTTGATTCAAAGATACTTTTTGCTTTGGCTAAGTAATGGATAGTTAATTCTTATCAAAGTAAAAATTTTAAGTTGATAAAAAGCAAAGTGATTAGATGCAACAAGTTGATGCAAAATTTTTACTTTGATCTAATGAATCTTTTTTCAGTGTGGGATAACTAAAATGTTTTAACCTTTTTTTTTTTTTAAATACAGATTCACCATTTTGGTGTGAAGGTGTTATCTCCCTCTCCTTTCTCATAATGATGATAAAAGGAATGTAATTTCCTTTAAATATACACTCTAAATAACAATAGTTATATTTTGGGAGAAAATTTTTCAGCAGTTCACCAAAAATTAAACAAAACTGTTTTCATCTCATTTCATGTCTCACCAATACATTTTGATCAGCTGATGACCAGCCTGTTTGAATTGTAGTTTAAATGTAGTTTTCAATTAGGAGTACTTGTAGGCATTTTGAAGAAGTACTTTCACGATTCACCAATGCTAAGTGTTAATACTTGTAATATTTTCCAATACTCAATACTTGGTCAGGGCTAACTTTGCATCGTGTTATGGAAGCCCAGGTTGCTCTGACAGCGGCCTTCAGCTCTTCTCCATTTTTGAGTTCTGTTCTTGCATCTTCCACTTCACAATACTCTATAGATTCTGTATTGGGTTTAGGTCGGGTGAGATTGCTGTCCATTCATGCATAGAGATACCATGGTCCTTAAAACAGGTATTACTTTTGGCAGTGTTCTGCTGGAAAATGAAATCAGCATAAAGCTGGTCAGCAGAGGGAAGCATGACGTGATCTAAAACTTCCTGGTAGAGGGCCGTGCTGACCTTTGACCTAATGAAACACAGTGGACCAAAACCAGCAGATGACCTCGCTTCCCAAACCACCACTGACTGCAAACTTTACACTGGACCTCAAGCAACTTTGATTCTGTGTCTCTGCTCTCTTCCTCCAGACTCTGGGACCTTGAGTTCCAAATGAAATGCAAAATTTGCTTTCATTTGAAAAGAGGACTTTGGCCCTCTGAGCAACAGTCCAGTTCTTTAGCCCAAGTAAGACATCTCTGTCATTGTGTCTGGTTCAAGAGTACCTTGACAGAACGAATGCATAAGTAGTAGCTCATGTCCTGGATACGTCTGTGTGTGGTGGATCTTGAAGCACTGACTCCAGCTGCGGTCCACTCTTGTTAAATCTTCCCGAAATTCTTGGAAGGTCTTCATTTCACAATTCTCTTAAGGCTGCCATTATCCCTGTTGCTTCTGCACCTTTTTCTACCACCTTTTTTCCTTACATTGAATGTTCCATTAATTTTCTTGGGTACAGCACTCTGTGAACAGCCAGCTTCTTTACCAATGGCCTTTTGTGTCTTACCCTCCATCTGCAGGTGTCAATAATTGTCTTCTGGACAACTGTCAAGTCAGCAGTCTTCTCATGGTTGTGTAGCCTACTGAACCAGACTGAGAGACCATTTGAAGGCTCAGGAAACCTTTGCTTGTGTTTTAAGTTAACCGACATCATAAGTCTCCAATTTTTAAAGTTTTTCTAAATTTTACTGAATTTTGGGTTTTCATTAAGTGTAAGCCATAAGTATCACAATTAAAATGAATAAACACTGACAATATATCAGTCTCTGTGTAATGAACCTATATATGAGTTTCATTTTTTATTGACATATATCAGATGATATTCAAATTCATTAAGATACCTATAGATTTATTACTTTTTATTTCAAGATTGTTTATTTAATTTATTTCACTAATTATAACATATTATGGACTGTCATGTTTAAGTAATAAAGTAAATGTTCCACTTGTAATTTCAGCCACAGCGTCATATTTATAAAGCATCCCCCTTATAAACCTTAATAAAACTCTTTTAGCATCCCCTTATAAACCCTTAATAAAATATTTTCCTGACATTTAAAGATTATAAATGTTTTTTTTTCTAATACTACAGTTAAACAAAGTAAAAACAGTCATAAAACAGATAATATATTTAAATAAAGTCATCAGGATTAGATCATGTCATTTGTGATGGTGTCGTCTTCCTCCACATCCATGGTGATTTTCTTTCCCACCAGTTTAAAGATATTTTCTGGTGCGATGCCTGGAGGTTCTGCTACTTTTACACCCAGCATGTCGAGGGTTAATTTTGTTCCTCTCTTCACTGCTTTCTTTGCAACCACAGACTTCCCCAACTGAAACAAAAAAAAACATACTTTTCTATTTATACATTTAAATGGATTTTCATTAAACAACCGCGTTAGGTGCAAATTCGGCTCTAGACTGTCAACTTGGTTTGTAGTGTAAAAAAAATCATGGATCTGCACGAAGACCATGTGAACATGTCTAAATAAAACACTTGTTTGCATTATTGTCACAATCAAAAACTGGCTCATGGGAGAGATGCATATATACAAGGGCATATACTGTACTGTAGTAGTGTAAGTTTAATACATGGTGCTGTGTGGTGTAGTTTTGTTTAAAGGTTTCTGACCTTGCTGTGGCACGAGGATTCACAGGGCAGCATCTGCTTCAGTGGTGATCCCAGTGCCACTTCCAGCACCCGAATCTCTTGTACCAGCGCCGCGAGCTCGGCCGGCTCCAGTGATGCCGCGTGGTCGCTGCCCTTCCAGCTTTTGTCCAAGGTCACGTGCCGTTCCAGGACTTTTGCTCCCAGAGCTACAGCAGCCACGGACACACTGATGCCTGCCTCGTGCCCTGAGTAACCGACTGGGATATCTGGGAATTCCTTCTGGAATTCCTATAATGAAGAAATAAGAATTAACATCAAATCAGGGATGGATTTTTATTATATACTATCCTTATTAAAGTATTTTTTAACCCCAAATAACCCTTAAGGATCTCAATCATAAAACTAATAACAAAAGAATTGCTGTTATTGCTGTTCTCGAAGCTTCATTAGTGTAAGAGCCTTACAGTGATGATGCGCAGGTTGACGTGCTCCATGGGAAGCGGATATGCGCTGGTACACTGCAGGAAGGTAAACGCTGTGTTGTGCTTCTTCACCGCCTCATAAACACAGCGCATGGTCTCCATCGACTGCATCCCGCTGGAGATCACCATGGGACGACCTGAGGACATGAGCGAGAACGTCTCAGCAGTTCAGTTATATAAATATTATATTGTTATATTTATATTATATAAAAATAATAATATTATATAAAATCTGATATTATATAAAATCTGTACAGGTTTATATGTTTCGTGTTGGTTAATAACATGAAATAAAAAGAGGAAAGACCTTTCTTGGCAGTTTTCTCCAGATAGAGAATGTTGTTGGTGTCTGCTGAGGCGACTTTGAAGAAAGGGACGTTGATTTCATGCAGAAACTCTACAGCCATCTGTGAGAGAAATCATCAGGGAAAAACACTAACTACTGTTCAATATTTACCCGCTGTTTCATTAAAGACTAAGAAAAGCTAGCTGCTCGTGTCGCACTGGTTCGAGCTCTGCTCTCACTCACCTCATCCATTCCTGAGGCAGTGAAGAAAATCCCCACTTCTCGTGCAAACCTCTGCAGTTCTCTGTACTGCGCTTGACTGAACTCCAGGTGGCGCTTGTGTTCCCCGTATGTGCTTCCCCACGCGTGAGGAGAGGAGTAGGGGCGCTCGAGCGCGCGCTTGGTGAACCTGTGCTCGAGCTCACTTTTCTGGAATTTCACACAGTCTGCGCCACAGCTCTACAGGAGGGGGATGGAGAGAGAGATCATCGACTAATCTAATGCAGTAACCGTCAGACAGTGGGGCATGCGCAGTGATAGAGACGGAGCGGATATAAAATCTGTGTGAATGAGCTCGTGCTGTTTGTCTCCTGCACCATAGGGTGACTGTGTGTGTGTGTGTGTGTGTGAGCGAGACAGATGTCTGATATTCTGGTGGAGCACGGCCTGACATCTACGTGTTTTAGAGACAAATAAGGCGTGACTTTTCGTTAAATGCTTGAGAATGGATCAAAGGGATTTGTTTTACTTAACAGCTTCTTCTCGTTTTTGATTTATCAGATACATTTTGTTTTATTTATTTTTATATATTCGAATGTCATCATCATCATCGTCATCATCTTCTTCTTCTTCTTCTTCTTTTCCTCTATTTCTTATTTCTTCTTCTTCGTATTTTTCTTCTTCTTATTATTATTATTATTATTAACATAATTATTAATAGATTATTTTACTAATTACTGTGCGTATGTTTTTTTGTTTGTTTTTTTAATAATAAAAAAAAGTTATGGACCTGCAGTACCTTAGCCATGCGGATCATTTTCTTGGCAATCTCAATGTCTCCCTGGTGATTCTGTCCGATCTCCGCGATGATGAAACAGGGGTTTGATCCCCCGATCTTTCTTCCTCGACAAAGTTCAAACTCGAGGGGCATCTTTTGAGCAGTTCTAACCCTAAGTAATGTGGAGAATCTATGAATGTTTTCTTGAAGATGTTCTAAGGAGGGAAGCTGCAGTACCCGAAGAGGCTCTAATGAAGGTCAGGTTCCAATTTATACTCCTCACGGTGATCCTCCTCCTCCTCCTCCTTCTCACCGTGTGTCACTGCAACAAGTTGGAATCTGGAGAGACAATAAAACCACATTTTAGTGTATGTCACCGTATAACAGTAATAATCTCCTTTATTATCAGGCTCAGTGTTTTCCAGCAGATTTCAGATTATTTTGTGTGTCATGTGTTAACCGTTTCCGCTTCGATGCTTTTTGGAAAATCAGAATAAACTTCAGCGATGTGCTAAATGAAGTCTGAGACTTATTACTGTTACTATTGTTCTGAATAAACATTGGGTCTCTTAAGCATATTTTCAGGCTCTTTTTCACCCGAAACAAACAAACAAACAAGCAAATTAAAAGCAAATAACACATTGAACAATTATTATTTTAGTAGTTTTTGTATGTCGGGTGCTGTTCAAATTACGAGGGTTTCCCGAAATAATCCTCTTATCACGTAACAGGGATATTTTCCAATGCAATTCATATAACTAATATTATGTTATATATAATACTCTGGACATTAGGGAAAAGTCACCGAGGCGGCTAAAAAGCCAAGCACCATAATTAGCTGTTTTATACTTGAATTCTGTTATGGTTTGAAACAGAGCGGGATTAAGGGCGTGTCTCTAACCTCTGTCCCTGACTGTGGAGTGGATGAAGCTCAGTATGAGCTGTGTCTGGAGCAGCATGGAGACTGCGGGCGGTGAGAATGAAATCTCTCTCAAAGAGAAAAGAAATCCTCACAAAGCGGCCTTAATTCTGGCCAGAGGAGGGAGCAAAGGGATTCCCCTGAAGAACATCAAGGTCCTGGCTGGAGTTCCTCTCATCGGCTGGGTGATCAGAGCTGCACTCGACTGTGAGCTGCTCGACAGGTAAAAGGAGGGAGGAAACACAGGGTTCATCAGAACGAACGATGCTCATAATAACCGCATGTGAGAGTTTGTTATCAAGTGCAGTAGCGTAAGCGCTCGTCTTATCGTGTCAAACATTGTATTTCTCAGTAAATCAGAAACACGCTGAAGAAATAGCTGCTGATGGAGCAGGTGCACAGGAGAGGAGCTTCACCTGCCTAAAGGATTTTAGAAATTTATCTCTTATTATTAAAATAACTCGTGTTTTCGCGTCGCAGGTGTGTTTACCACCACCACTATTATTATTATTATTAATAATTAATAATAATAATAATATTATTATTATTATATTCCTCATCTCCGTTTGCCTGCAGCCAACAGATGAAATAAATGCCGCTATCACATCTAATCATGAAGAAGCATTTTCACGATTTTCCTCTATTTAAAAAAAAAACGGTGACTTTTCGAGCTTCCGGAGAAGGATTAGGAGAAAAGTTTTTCTTTACAAGAGAAAAGTCGCAGATTTCATAAATATTATATTCGATATAATGAATTATAACTGCTTTTAATTATAAGGTTGACTATAAAACTATATATATATAATATTTAAATACACAGCTACGAGGTTCAGCTAAAAGTCATTAGATTCGAAAACAAACAGTGTTGGGTAAGGGAAAACATTTTTTAAACACAGATAAAAAGTAAAAAGAGAGATAAACTTTGGATAAATTGTGCCTGGGAAACTCTTTATAGCTACTTTACTCATGGGATATATTATAATATTTTGAGATACGGGATGTTAAATGAGCTGTAAGCTGTAATCATCAAAATGAAACAAAGAAAGGCTTGAAATATTTTACCTCTTTAAATTTTAATTGTAAAAAATCCACAATATTTAAATTATTTGTGATGCACTTCATGTTCTGGTGTCTGACTTGACTGTTTGAGGTGGGCCATCTAGATACAGAATGCCAGGGCCGATTTTTTTTTTCTCAGTCCAGCCATGGCATGGTGAGAGGAGAGTGAGAAATGTGACGTGAGATACATGTGTGATGTTTGATATCTTCTCTTGTTCTCAGCGTCTGGGTCTCCACAGATCATGATGAGATCGAGCAAATCGCTAAACTCTGGGGCGCTCAGGTGATTCACCGGAGTCCTGAGGTGTCTAAAGACTGCTCCAGTTCACTCGACACCATCCGCGAGTTCATCAGCCTGAGGCCAGGTACACAAACTCATGTGTGATCCCTCTGTGAGTAATAAAAACACACAGGTGCAGCCCTGAGTGCGATTTACAGTATAATAAAAACAATCCAGTGCCGATTATTACTCACATGAGTGATTTACAGATCTTTTTTTCCACAGCCACAATATGAGTTATTCATGTTGTGTATTTATGATATAAATTTATTTATATAACACAAATTTTTGGAAAAGTCAGAATGTTTTTTAAATCACATAAGCCAACATTTTATTGACAATAGAACAAAGAGAACATAAATGTTTAAACTGGGAAATTTTATCCTTCTTTGCACAAAATGAGCTCATTTGAAATGCCTGATACAGGACTCACAATTGAGGACAGGGGCTTGTCCCATGTGTAGCATCTCCTCTTCTTTTCAAAACAGTTTGAAGACATCTTGGCATTGAGGTTACGGGTTTCTGGAGTTTTGGTGTTGGAATTTGGTCCCATTCTTGCATGACATAGGTTTCCCACTGATGTTCTCTATAGGTGAAAGATCTGGACTCCAGGCAGGCCAATTCAGCAGCCGGATTCTTCTCCCACGAAGTCATGCTGCTATAGTATCTGCAGTATGCGGTTTTGCATTGTCCTGCTGAAATACACTAGGCCCTCAATGAAATAGACATAATCTAAAACCTTGACATTTCAGCATTCATAGTGCCTTCAAAAACACGCCATACAGTATGTACTTATGCACCCCCCACCCCCCAGTCCATTGGAGGTGCTGGCTTTAGGGCGCATGAAGATGGAAAATCTCCCTCCTCTTTAGCTCAGAGGACATGGCATCCATAATTTCCAACAAGAATGTCAAATTTGGACTCCTTTGACGATAGAACACTTTTCAACATTTAAATGGTCTATTTTAAATTAGCCTTGGCCCACAGAACATAATAATGCTTCTAAAACCATGGTTTCCTTTTTGCATGTTAGAGCTTTAGTTGGCATCTGCAGATGTCACGGTGGGTTTGTGTTAATCGACAGCGGTTTCTGGAAGTATTCTTGGGCCCATTTATTAATGTCAGTGACACAATTATGCATGAGGTATGCAGTGTCGTCTGAAGGCCCAGAGACCACAGCCATCCAACAAAAGTCTTCGGCCTTGTCCCCTACGCACAGAGATTTCACCAGTTTCTCTGAATCTTTTGATGATGTTTTGCACTGCAGATGATGACATTTCCCATTTGACCTGAAAGAATGATGTTATCCACTTTTTACGCACTCTTTCACAGATTGAAGAGCATGTGCCCATCTTCACTTCTGAGAGACTCTGCTTCTCTAAGACATGATTTATAACTGCTGAATCTATATATAGCAGCTGAATCTTTTTAAAATTTCTTCCTTTTCTGCCCTTTGTTGCCTGTAGCAGGCATTAAATTTGAAATGAGCTAATTTAGTGGATACAAGTGTAAAATTTCTCAGTTTAAATATTTGTTATGTTCTCTATGTTCTATTGTGTAATATTGGCTTGTATGTTTTCAAAGTAGTTTCCATTTTATTAGAATTTTAAAAACATCCCAACTTTTCCGGGATTCAGGTTGTACATGAGCTATGAGCATCTGTAATTAAGGACAGAAATGCAGTTGCTTATCAGTTACTTAATAGACAGGCTTGACAGCTTAATCTCTTGAATGCAGTTTTATGGTTGGGGCAGGATAGAAAATTACGTGATTGTGTAATTTCTAATGGAAGGAAAATTACTGGCTCAACTTGATTTTTTTGTTCATTCAGTTGGTTTGTTCAAGATTTCTAAATAGACAACATTACCTGTTACCTGTAAGACACTGTTCAAACAATACAATATTAATTAATTCAACATTTATCTAGTTGGAGTTTTGCAGTGTACGAGCTATAAACAGTTGTTTTCCTAAGAGTCTCTCTTTGTTTCTCTCTGTTGAAACCCTTTGCTATGTTACGCTGGAACTATGTTGTACATTTCCTGAACACACTTTTCCATTATCTGTGTTTTAGAGGTGGACATTATTTGTCACATCCAGGCGACCTCTCCATGTCTGCATCCATACCACATTAAAGAGGCGTTAGAGATGATCACAGACGAGGGATATGACTTTGTGTTTGCTGCTGTGCGCAGACATCAGTTCCGCTGGACTGAGGTGAAAAGAGAAGGTACTGTATGATGAGTGAGGAGTTTGATTCGGGGAAACAAGAAGGAAATACTGTATATTAATAAACCCTAGTGCCCCATCTGGGGGAAGTCTACCATTTAGACTCAGGGCCAATGGGACTACTGAGACTTCTTACAGGATCCTAGCATGCCAAAGCTTAATTACTGTAAGTGTACTTGCAGCCAGTTTGCTATTTTGGAACAACTAATTTTGTACTAAGTGCATTTAAGTTGTAATTACATTGTACAAAAGCTAAATTTTAAGTGTATTAAGTATACGTTTGTGTGCTAAAGTGGAACAACTTTAAGTATACTTAGGACACTTAAAGTATATGGCTAACAAACAAACTAACTAACTTTTTTCAATTTCAGCATGAATGTACTGATATTTTTTTTCTTCACATCTGTCATTAAATTTGAAATCTAAAATGTTATTTTACTCAGTTAAATGATGTGTCCGTACACTGGAATTTATACAAACAGGGAATAGAATCAGACCATGGGCACAACTTGAACTACAGAAGAATAATTTCTCTCCCTGTCTCCACCTGTTCTTTTTTAGTACTGTGACCTACACAATATCATTGGATGTTAAAATAACTGAGTAGTGATGGGGTGTGGTCACATGCCAGTCTGTGAAAGCATGGAGTACACACCTGAAACGAAAATATTTAATTAATTTCTGTGAAAAATCTCACACACCCTTATGAGTTTATTTATAATTTGTCATGTCAACTTCCCCGTCTTCTGTATGTTTGTTAGTTCCTCATATTTGAGTTCTCTGTGGTCAAGAAATCTTCCTCTGTATGAAAAGGCAAGGTAAGTGTAGGAGGGAGAAACGTTTGACTGTGTGTGTGTATGTGTTTGAATGGGGGGTGGGGGGTGGTCTTTTAAGAAGAAACAGCAATTAGGGATTGATTATGGATCGTCATTAAGGTGAAATGACCAGAGATAGTAATGTGAGTCCTGAGGCATGGCTTTGCTGGAGGACGTGTGAAGAAGTCTTGATCTTCCTAGGTATGGATGAACGGGCAGCATGAAAAATAGAGTGCCTAGGACCTCCAACTCTGCTGAGAGAAGGATTTTCCACCTGCATGTACACTACCTTTCAAAAGTTTGGGATCACTTTCAAATCTCTTTGTTTTTGTTTAGCGATTTATTTTCTACATTATCACATAATACATTACATCATAATTAGGTAATTACAGGGGTTGGATAATGAAACTGAAACACTGGCCAATTTAGTGTTGGAGGTTTCATGGCTAAATCTGACCAGCCTTGTGGCCGATCTTCATACATTCCACCAGTAAGAGCAGAGTGTCTTTAATTAGCAGAGCGTTTCTTAAAATATTGCATTGCACACAACATTATGTGTGACATACCAAAAGAGTTCAAAAGAGGACGTGTACATCTTGCTGGCGCATCTGTGACCAAGACAGCAAGTCTTTGTGATGTATCAAGAGCCACGGTATCCAGGGTAATGTCAGCATACTGTCACCAATAAGGACGAACCACATCCAACAGGAGTAACTGTGGATGCAAGAGGAAGCCCATTACTGAAAGGGATATCCGGGTGCGAACCCGCATTGTATCCAAAAAAACATAAAACCACAGTTGCCCAACTCACTGCAGAAACATGTATTGTTCTCTGATTAGTCCACCTTCACTGTCTTTCCCACATGCGGAAGAGTTACGGTGTGGAGAAGCCACAAAGAAGCGAACCACCCAGACTTTTTCATGCTCAGTGTGAAGAATGGGGGTGGATCAGTGATGGTTTGGTGTGCAATATTATGTCATTCCCTAGGCCCAATACTTGTGCTAGATGGTTGTATCACTGCCAAAGGCTACTGAACCGTTCTGGAGGACCATGTGCACCCAATGGTTCAAATCTTGTTTCCTGAAGGTGGTGCCGTGTATCAGGATGATGATGCTCCAATACACAGCAAGACTGTGACAGAGTGATTTGGTGAACATGAAAGTGAAGTTGAACATCTCCCATGGCCTGCACAGTCACCAGATCTAAATATTATTGAGACGCTTTGGGTGTTTTGGAGGAGCAAGTCAGGAAACGTTTTCCTCCACCAGCATCATGTAGTGACCTGGACACTATTCTGCAAGAAGAACGGTTCAGAATCCATGTGGCCACTGTGCAGGACTTGTACTGTATCTGTAATTCCCAAGACGAATTGATGCTGTATTGGCTGCAAAAGAAGGCCCTACACCGTACTAATGAATTATTGTGGTCTAAAACCAGGTGTATTTAACATCAGTCAGTTGTTATTTTAAGACACAGAGGTCAGCCTTTCTGGAACAGTTTTTACAAGAATGGTATTGTGCACATGAAGTGCCACTGTAAAATCCTTCAAGCTCCATGATGAAACTGTCTCTCATGAAGACCTTCCCAGGAAAGCAAGACCAAAACTTAGCTCTGCTGCAGAGGAGACGTTCATTTAGAGTCACCAGCCTCAGAAATCACCAATTAACAATTAACTTTTTTTTAAAGGTAAAGTGCAGGTTAATTTGTTTTATTTTTACTTTGTATTTTATATTAATTATTTATATGTATTCATTTTTGGGGGGGGCTGCGGAACGAATAATTTGAGTTTCCATAATTTCTTATTTGGTTTACGAGTGTTTTGAGCTGGAAAAATCAGCACCTCAGATTAGAGCAGTTATGAAGCTTTACAGAGCAGAAGTAGCAGATACATCTCAATATCAACTGTTCAGAGGAGATTATTGTGTATTTTGGATGAACGCCTTCAGCACTGTTTTACAGTGTAAAAAGAAATTAAAATCAGGAACGACCGTGGAACAACTTTTGAACAGTAGTGTAGATGACTTTGTTTTACCTTCTTTCGAACCTTCAATCCTCTCTGTCCAAAATTTGTACCTTCTCATCCTCAATTGTGTGTTGTTTGTCTTTCAGGTGAAGGTTTACTGCTGATTCAGGCACTAAGATGTTGCTCCTTTTGTGTTGGTACATGAGCCTATGTAGAGGTTGTTTTGTCTCCCCAGTGTTTTGTCTCCCTTCACTGCATTGGACAGCATATATTACATTGCTCTTTGGTGTGCGGTCTTTGAACTGTGAACTGGGATGTGGTGTTTTACAAAAATCCTTTTAAGCTTTCCTTTATCTGAGTTTTCCCTTGGATCTCGGTCTCACCTCTTTATGTCATCCTTCTCTTGCAGCTGGAAAAATTGCTTCAGCAGAAGTGTCTGTTATCTCAAATGTCTGTTATCTGCACGTGCATGTGCACATACTCCAACCAACAGAGTAAAGAGTAATAAGTTTTTATACTCAGTGAAATTTTACTGAGTACAAGTAAAGTTACTATTATAAAAAATCTACTCAAGTAAAAGTAAAAAGTAGCTCATTAAAAATTTTACCAGAGTAAAAGTTACTGAGTTCCTTTTTTACAGCGGGGTGGAATGGGGGATTCTAGTGTAGTTCAATAAAGACAAGCGGATATAAATCTCAAACTAGTTGTTTTTTATTGAAAGATCACATTTGTATAATAAAGCTGTTGCCTTTCTTGTGATTGAAATCAAAGTGGTCACTTAAATATGGTATCAACCTATATCAAAACACTCGTAAACCAAATAAGAAATAATGGAAACTCAAATTATTCGTTCCGCAGCCCAAAAAAATTAATACATAAAAATAATTCATATAAAGTACAAAGGCTCAGCTACAAAAGCAGACATCAGAAGACTACAAAGGACAGTTCGGACTGCTGAAAGGATTATCGGCACTCCCCTACCCACACTACAAGAACTGTATATATCCAGAGTGAAGAAAAGAGCTCGGAATATCACTTTGGACTACTCACACCCAAGCCACCTTCTCTTTGAACTTTTGCCGCCTGGCCGACAATACAGAGCATCGAACACCAGAACAGTCAGGCACAAGAACAGTTTTTTTCCCCCGGGCAATTTACCTTCATGAACAGCTAAAACATTCTTCTCACTGTGCATTAAATACTTTCTTTTGCTTTACACACACGCACACACGTGTGTTATAATAAACAGTACACACGCAAGATGTACAAACACGCAATAAAAGATGTTTTACGCACACATCGGTGGTCACAATGTTATAGTAAACAGTACATGCGTGCATGGATGTTGATTATACCAGTAAGAGACGAGCATTAAGACACAGCAGAGGAGACCATTACCCACAATTCCGCAACGCAAGAGAGAGAAAAAACGTTGGCTCAAGTGTGATCATGTGATGCTCGACGTCCAAACAAGAAGCGCATGCGTGATAAATAATATTCAGTACTTGTAAACCAAGACTTGCTCATTTTTCAAGTCAAAATGTATTAAAAATCTTTGCTCTTGACTTCCGATTAGCAGCCACATGGAGTAGACGTATTAGAGAGGTGATAATTTCGAATTTCTTCACACCCTTTCGCTGCCATCCCCGCCTGAGATTGACAGAGCCCACCGTGTACCTGCATCCAAACCCGCTTCAGGAGAGAGACCTCGGCCGGTCATTCTCCATGTAAACCGGTATCGGGTTAAAGACCTTCTGATTCAGGAGGCACGGTGGAGAGGGATGCTGGAATACCGCGGTCAGCAGGGCGGGGGGGGTCGATGGGATCTTCAAAGCCAGTACTATGTTAGTTCTGTGTACACAGTGTATGTTTAATATGTTGCTCTGTGTTTTAAGGCTGACGCTAGGCATTTCAGTATTATTTATGTTTACCTACCCAGATCTTCTTCCGGTCAAGAGAAGGACAACTTAACCAACTTAACACTGCAATTGCCTTTTTACAAGAAACTCACATTCGCAGTTCTGATAACTCTCGTCTTATGTCGCGTTGGGGGGGAAGCACTACCACTCTACCTTTCAGGCCAAAGCTAGGGGCGTCTCAATTCTCATTAATCCACATTTCTTTTGAGCACCATAATGTTATTACTGATATACATGGTCGCTATATCATTGTTTCAGGGAAATTATTTAATACTAATGTAGTGTTGGCTAATTTATATGCCCCTAATTATGATGTTTCCTTCTTTGAACATTTATTTTCTGCTCTACCAGATCTGGGCTCATACTCTCATATTAAGGGGAGATTTTAACTGCTGTTTGGATCCATCACTTGACAGGTCATCGCCCAATCCTATACCACTGAGTAAATCTGCCACGCTACTTCAGTCCTATCTCTGCAGCTTTGGTATCTCTGACATATGGCGCTTCCTCAATCCAAAAAAGAGAGAATACTCCTTTTTCTCACATGTTCATCACACTTTCTCCAGAATTGATTATTTCTTTGTAGACAATCAACTTATCCCAATGGTTAATTCTTGTTCTTATCAGAGCATTGTGATATCGGATCATGCTCCAGTTGTTATGTCTATACAACTCCCTGATCTCATTGGCGCTTTAAATCATTACTGGTAGATGATGATTTTATTAAATTTATGGAAGACCAGATAGTTTTTTTCTTAAACACAAATGAAACACCTGAAGTGTCACGTTTAACTGTTTGGGATGCTCTGAAAGACTACCTCAGGGGACAGATAATTTCATACACTGCAAACATGAAAAGGAAGGCATATAAAGAACGAAAAGATCTGTCCAACCAAATTAAAAAGAAATAGAAATATAAAGAAATAGATCAGCAGTATGCTGAAAAGCCCTGATCTGTATGAAAAACTTGTAGAATTGCAAACTAAGTTTGAACTTATTTCAACACATGTAATTGAAGGTCAATGTAATTTAGCCAATCAGTTAAGAGGATTTAGAGCACAGCAATACATTACAAAAATTCGGATGGAGGATGGTACCATTACTACCGATCATTCTAATATCAATGATGCATTCAGGAGTTTTTACTCTCGATTATATACTTCTGAGTTCCCAAAGGACCATAGTTCAGTTGAGAAATTCCTGTCTTAATTAGAGCCCATATCACAAGAGCCCATATCACAAGAGGAAATAGTTAAATAGATGACATAGCAGCTATGTCATCATTGCAATCTGGTAAGTCCCCGGGTCCTGACGGGTTCCCTGCAGAGTTTTTTTAATCATTCTCCTCATACCTTGCACCACAACTAGCTTTAGTTCTATCTGAATCTTTTAAGCAAGGTAAGCTGCCTGCTTCATTTAATGAGGCTTGTATCACCCTTATAGCAAAGAGAGATAAAGACCCAACAGAGTGCTCTTTATATAGACAATCTCTCTTCTTAATGTGGATGTTAAAATCCTTGCTAAAGTCTTAGCTCGCAAATTAGAGAATGTTATACCCTCAATTATATCTTAGGACCAGACCGCCAACGCCTTATGGACATCTTGTACATACCATCAGAGGGGATTCCTAAGTGTGTCCTTTCTCTGGATGCTGAAAAGGCTTTTGACCGTGTGGAATGGGAGTATTTATTTAGGGCTTTAGAAAAATTAAAATTTGGTCCAAGTTTTATCACTTGGGTTAAATTATTGTATTTAAGCCTTATTGCCTCAGTTCGGACAAATGCTCAGCAATCTCAACCATTCAGCCTTCGGCGGGGAACTCGTCAGGGGTGTCCTCTTAGCCCATTACTCTTTAACCTTGCCATCGAGCCACTGGCAATCGCATTCCGTAGTTGTAAGGAGATATCTGGGATTTGGAGGCAGGGAAAGGAACATAAAGTGTCCCTTTATGCAGATGATGATCTACTTTTTATATCAAATCCAATTTCCTCCCTGCCACCTTTGCTGTCATTGCTAAGTGAATTTAGCTATTTTTCAGGATATAAATTAAATTTCCACTAAAGTGAACTTTTTCTGCTAAATAATACAGCACTAACAACAGGAATGCAACACCTCCCTTAAAGATAGTGAAAAATCAGTTTACCTATCTTGGTATTATAATTACAAGAAAACAAACACCTTTTTAAAGAAAATTTTATTAGGTTGTTGAACCAAACAAAAAAGGACTTGGGGCAATGGACACCACTGTCCATGTCCCTGGTGGGCCGCATTAATGCCATTAAAATGAGTATTCTTCCGAAATTTTTGAAATCTGTTTCAGTCTATACCTGTTGTTATTCCCAAATCTTACTTTGGTGCTTTAGATTCAATTATATCATCTTACATTTGGAAAAGTAAACCTTTTTGATTCGATTGAACAAGTCCCTCCTTCAAAGATCTAAAAGAGACGGTGACATGGCTTTACCTAATTTTCATTTTTACTACTGGGCAGCAAACATTCGATGTGTCATCTTTTGGGCATATTTTCATAATCAACCTAATCGCCCTGTCTGGGTGGAAATGGAACTAAACTCTGTCAAAGACCTGTCTGTCTCTGCACTCATTGGATCTGCAATCCCCATCCCCTCAATTAAATCAATCAATAATTCAGTTATTAGGCATACCTTGAGAATATGGGCTCAGTTCAGAAAGCACAGCGGTCTTCTGGGCTTTTCCCTTTCCAGTCCTATCGTCTCTAACCATCTCTTCCAACCTTCTTTACATGATTCAGTGTTTCAGGAATGGTACAGTAAGGGCATTACTTTTTGCAAAGATGTTTGTTGATCATAGGTTTGCATCATTCGAACAGCTTTCTGAGAGGTTTAACTTAAGTTTATTGACACTTCATTAGCTCATCAATATCAAATTTCCCTGAGGCTCCTGATGCAAATATTATAGATGATCTCCTCTGTTTGTCCCCACTGCGTAAAGGCCTAACATCCACTATTTATGGTGGACTGATGGGTTTGAGTCACACCTCTTTGAGTAAAATCAAAACTGCTTGGGAGAAAGACCTAAATTTGACACTGTCAGATGATACTTGGAATTCAGTTCTCAAGCTTGTTAACTCAACCTCCTTATGCGCCCGGCACTCTTTATTACAGTTTAAGGTTGTACACAGGGCTCAAGCTTTCCCGTTTTTACCCAGACATTGATCCTTGTTGTGATAAATGTAAAAGCAGAGAGGCGTCTCTTATTCATATGTACTGGACATGCCCGAATTTGGAAAAATTCTGGTGGGATGTCTTTAAAACCTTGTCGTACATATTGAAATGCAATTTTGAACCAGACCCTCTGATTGCTCTTTTTGGTATTACTGGAGAGGAAGATAAGCGTCTAACTTTTATTTAAGTGGAAGGATGCCACCTCACCCACTCACGCCCAGTGGCTCAGAGATATTATGTCCTGTTTATCCCTGGAGAAGATTCACTACTCAATCCGCCATTCGGACTTGAAATTTCAACAGGTGTGGGGGCCCTTCCTTCGCTTTTTTCATATACATTCATAGTTTGATTCCTTTCCTATTTAATATTTATTTATTTAGTCTTTTTTGCACTTTTGAACTTCCAGCTCCACGGGTTTTTTTTTTTTTTAATTAATTAAATTTTTTTTTTTTTCATTTCCCTTTTTTAAATATGCCTGGCATCTAGCCTTTCCCATACATGTATAGCTGGTTTGGAGTCTGGGAGGGGTGGGGTGGGTGGTATAGGGTTTTATAAGGGGGCTATAAAATGTGTATTGAAACGTTACATGTTTACCCTGTTATATCCCTGTTTAAAATCAATAAAAATATTGTTGAAAACAAAATCTTTGCTTGTCTTGTGGAATGCTCGCAAACTGTGTTACTCGCAATCCGAAGTTCCACTGTACTTCCGTTCAAATATATACTTTTTGGACTAATAGGTTGCTTCAGTTATTTAGCTGAATTGGGATGTGCCAGAGAAGGCTTTACGCAGAAGTCCACGTTATTTATTTATTTAAAGCCATTCATATTTCAGGTGAGTGTATGTAAAACACTGAAAGTGTTTTGGTCCAAGCATTAAGGGCACACTCTCTCCCTGATTTTTATGCTGTTCTAGAGGTTACGAACACTGTTCCTCTGAACCTGGACCCCTCTAGGAGGCCACGGCGTCAGGACTGGCCAGGCGAGATCTGTGAGAACGGTTCCTTTTACTTCAGCAAGAGAGAACCATTGGAGAACGGCTTAAAGCAGGTATAGTAGTGCATCTGATAGACACACACATGCATGTGTAATTAATGTTCAAGAGTGAACAATTATACATTAAACAAAGCAAACAGAACAGCTTGGTATAGATTACACCACAGGATTGAGCTGCACTAAAAACATTAAGGTTAACCTTCTTTAAAGGTAATCTGGATCAGAGATAGATAATGTCTTGAATATGTTACTGATTATTTTAAAAGGTTAAAGTTTGGTGCAAATTGAATGATAATATAAAAGCCCTGACTAAATCCATATTAAAGATTAATACTAGTCGGTGTAGTCTGACTCTTAGTTATGGCAGTTTTTCCTTCCTCATATGACACGAAGGTTGGGAGGATTGGCTACTATGAGATGCTTCCTGAGCACAGTGTGGATATTGATGTGGACATCGATTGGCCCATAGCAGAGGAACGAGTCCACAGGTAGGGATGAAAAGAGACACCTCTGTCTCTTAAAGAAAACAAGCATAAATAATACATTATAAAAACTCACTTCCTCAAAACTGACAAAATGGATTTATCTTGTTTTGCAATTAAACTCCTTAAACAAGTGGCCTATCAGTAAAACCCTTTTTTATTTTTATTTTAATCATTCGGTGAATCATTAACAAACTTTGAAGACCTGTATTGTAGTAAGTGCCTGTCTTATCTGAGTAAGTGAGCAGTAAAATCTCTAAATTATTCCTCAGTATTTGCTTTATACCCAAAACCTGACTGACATTTAATATTTAGTGTCATTGGAATTGATGCTCTCAGAAAAATAGTTTTTGTTTATTATTATTTAAAAACATTTTAATGTTTTAATTAATGTTTAATTATGGATCACATTTTTACATTTGTGACTCTTTATCAGTACAATATATACAGATGTAAATGTCCAGTTGTTTGGCAGGTTCGGTTATTTCGGGTGTGATAAACCCACAGCGATCAGGTTGCTGCTCTGCTCCGTGTCCGGCTGTCTGACTGATGGACAGATTTACATGTCAGTCTCTGGAGAGGAGCTGGTGTCCATCAACGCACAAGACCTCAGTGCCATTCGGCTGCTGCAGAGCGAGAACATCGAGGTGGGAGTAACCTGCTCTTGAGTAGTGTCACAACACTGTCCTGTATTTTTTTATAAGCTCATAGTCTTACTCTTCTGGTTGGTTTGGTTCCGCATGTCAGGTGATCCTGATCTCCTCCATCAGTGACCCGGTGTCTGAGGCTCTGTCTGAAAAGCTCGCTCAGCGTGCAGGATGTGTTCTTCACTACAGAGTCAAGAACAAACAGTCTGATGTTAAGCGGCTGATGAAGAAGCGAGCTCTGAATTGGGCAGATGTGGCCTATTTTGGTGAGACTCCAAACAGTGTGAAACAATTCTGAATTTGTCTTCATGGTCCTATTCTGAAGCAGTTTTTTTTTAATGTGTTTGCTTCATTCTCAGGCACAGATATGCAGGACGTAGAGTGTTTATCCAAGGCGGGGTTAAGTGGGGTTCCTCCAGGAGCTCCTGCGACTTCGATCATCACCTGTAAATACACCTGCAAGAATGCAGCAGGCCGTGGAGCGCTGCATGAGTTCGCTAATTACCTTCTACAGCTGAAGAAAAAAGCCAGTTCAAACACAAATCAAGACAAAATTGATAGGCGAAACTTTTAAAAGGAAAAAAATGTGTTCTTTTTTTTGCCAGACTTTTTTTTTTGTTTGTTTGTTTGTTACATATTTTCTGTTCTTGGTTAATTAATTGGTGTTATATTGTGCTGTAAGTTTGAGAACTGGCTATGTTGTTTTTATTTGCTTTTATTTTACAGTTAAATGTGTAAAATAGTTCAAAATAGTTTAAATGTGTAAATGTTCAAATCATAATTTTTTTATGGATTGTTGGGCCTGCAAAGTCAGGTCTAAAATGTCATTTAAAAACCAGTGATTGAATGAGATGGTGATTTAGTTTAAAGAATGATTTACAATCTATATAAAGGTTTCCTCAGATCCACAGGTCGTACTATATACACGGTGCATGAACTGAAACCCAAAGCAAATCTACATACAGTAAATGCAGTGATTTGGCAAAACACATCATTTTTGTGTGCATTTGTTTATTTCTGTTTATTTTACACATTTAGTTTTATCCTAGGATTCCACTCTCGATATTCACCTTGAGCTGGTAGGGTGTGGCTCTGTACCACTTTACCATTACTTGCACACCTGCTTGTTGTTGCAAAAGAAGGCAAGGCTTTTATTGCAAAGACCTATAATCTAAGCTTTGATAGAAAAAAAAAAATGTTTTCTACTAGTATTCTTTTTTTTTTTAGAAATAAAAAGCACAAAAATAAAGAAGGCCAGTGAATATAAACAAATATAATTCAGCTACTGGAGTAAATCTCAAATTCTGACTTAATATGTTAGTGGTGCAACAGTACACATATTCATACCGCTCGGTGCTCGTTGTGATCTGTATCTTGTTTTGACTAGTGCTGCGTGATCCTCTTGATTATTTGGTTAAATTATTTGGCTAATGTGTTAGTTGCAAAGCTTTATTTTTTTGACGAGTAAGGGCACTATTTTAATCTGAGGTGCTCTCAGAGGTAGAAAGAGTACAAAAATCCGAGGGCGACAGTGCTGAGGGAAAAACTCCCTGAGATGGCAGTACGAAGGAACCTTGAGAGGAACCAGACTCAACAGGGAACCCATCCTCATCTGGGTGAAACAGAAAGCAGGGATTGATCTGCACTCATTCTTTGTGTTAGGTGGAAGGCAGTTCAGTATATAATACAGAGGAACCTTGGATTACGAGCATAATTCGTTCCGGAAGTGGGCTTGTATTCCAAAAACACTCGTAAACCAAATTTTTTAGACTTTTTTCCCCCCATAAGAAATAATGAAAACTCAAATTATTCGTTCTACAGCCCAAAACAATAAATAGATAAAAATAATTAATACAACATATAAAGTAAAAATAAAACAAATTAACCTGCACTTAACATTTTTTTTTTGTCAAATAAGTTTTATTGAAAGACAAAGATTAGACGATGGGTTAACATGGTTACAAAGTTTGAGTCTTTTTTTTTTTTTTATACAAACACAATTGAAACTAGAAGAAAGCAATAACAATGATAATAATAATATAAAGAATAAAATAAAATAGTGACAATAGTAACAATAATAAAATAAATAAAATTACAAAAAAAGGAGGAAAAAAAATAATAATAATAATAATAATTCACGAACCTGTCCTCACCAAACCTGTTTAGTTAAAATATAAAGTATGATGAAACATTAAAGTACCGCATTAACAAATAATGTATTAGTCTGTAGAGTTTCAGCCAAGATAACAGAGAAAAGGATGCCATATTTTGTCAAACTGCTCCAATTTGCCCTTCAGACAGTATCTAATTTGTTCCAAATGTAGAGTGGAAATAATTTCTCCAAGCCATAACTTGAGTGTAGGAGCCTCATTTTTCTTCCAGAACAGTAAGAGTAACTTCTTGGCTGTAATTAAACTATATGCTAACAGTTTGTGTTGTGCTCTTGATAATGAATGTTTATGTTCAGAAAGTCCCATAATAATAAGTTCTGAGTCTAGCTGTATTTGCTGTCCAAACATTTCTGAAACGACATCAGAAATTCCATTCCAATAACGCTGTATCTTGGAGCACGAGATAAAGCTATGGGACAAATCAGCATCTACCAAATGACATTTGTCGCAAAGAGGGGAGATAATTTGGAAAATTCTATGCAGTTTCTTTTTTGAATAATGCAGTCTGTGAATGATTTTAAACTGAATAAGGCGATGTCTAAAATTGATGGAGTGTTCATTAATATCTTTTAAGTTTCATCCGAGATTTTCACTCCTAGTTCTTTCTCCCACTCTTCCTTAAGAAGTATAGTAGAAGGAGAATGGAGTATAGTAGAAGGAGAAGGATTGTAGGAAATCATAAATTATTAGTAATGCCTTTTTACTTCCTTTACAGCGATCAAGACAATTATCAATAACCAATGGTGATATATTATCTGATGAGGCTGAATGAGCACGAATATAGTTTCTAATTTGCAGAAATCTAAAGAAATGATTCTGAGGGAGTTCAAATTTCTGTTGGATCTGACTAAATGACATCAAAATACCGTCCATGAAAAGTTCCCCAATGTAACGTATACCCATTTCTTTCCATTGCACAAAAGTCCCATCCAGTTTTGATGGTATGAATGATGGATTCTTAGAAATGGGAGTTAAAAACAACAGTGACTTTATCTTGAAGTATTCTTTTATCTGTTTCCAGATACGGAGTATACTCCGAAATATAATACTACTACTGTAAGTAGACTGATCAAGAGTTACATGGGAAAGAATCACTGCTCCCGGATTGTATGAATAACACTGATCACAAACTATTTGAAGCCAATTTGGAGGAGCATCATGATCATCCAACCACACTGAAATTAATCTAATGTAAGAAGCCCAGTAATAAAGGCGAAAATCAGGAAGTGCCAGACCACCCTCTTGTTTAGATTTACACAAATGTGCTTTCTTTACTCTATGATTTTTATACCCCCACAAAAAAGAAATGATAATAGAATCTAATTGCTTAAAGAAGGATTTAGGTAAAAATATTGGAATATTCTGGAATAAGTAAAGTATCTGTGGTAAGAATACTGATTTCTCTGCTCGGCAGAATAAATGCAATTAAAATTATAGTGTTTTCCAGAACTGTATATTAGCTTGCAATTTGGAAATTAAAGGGGTAACGTTGGCTTTTAAAAGTGAAGAGTATTTATTGGTTACTACAATTCCTAGATAAGTGAATTGTTCTAGTGAGAGTTTAAATGGAGAAGATTGTATTGAAGACAGATCTTTTAATCCTACAGGCATTAATTCACTTTTACTTAAATTAACCTTGAATCCTGAGAATGTCCCAAAAATGTCAATAGTGCCTAGAATAATCGGCAGACTTACATGGGGCTTGGTGATATATAACAGGATATCGTCTGCATATAAAGATATTTTATTAACTGTTTTTAAGGTGTTAAAGCCATGAATAGAAGGATCAGAACGAATGGACTGAGCAAGGGGTTCCATGGTCAGCGCAAATAAAAGAGGAGAGAGGGGGCAACCTTACCTAGTCCCTCTTCGAAGATTGAAGGGGCCAGACAGAGTATTATTAGTTAAGACTTGTGCTGTAGGATTTTTATACAGGATTTTAATCCAATTTATAAATTTATCACCTAAGCCAATTTTTTTTTTTATACTCCAAAAAGAAAGTGCCATTCAACACGGTCAAAAACCTTTTCAGCATCGAGAGTTATAATTACCAGATTATCTTGAATTGCTTGGTGATGGTACATTATGTTAAATAGGCGCCTGGTATGTGAGACATTGCTACCAGGAATAAATCCAGTTTGATCAGGATGAATCAGACCAGTCATTAATCTACCAAGTCTATTTGCAAGGATTTTTGAAAGTATCTTCTGGTCAACGTTAAGGAGAGAAATTGGTCTGTATCCTTCTACCTCCTCTGTATTTTTTTCCTTTTTTGGGGATAACAGTTATGATCGCTTCATTGAATGTTGGTGGTAGCCCAGTCACTAATGCACTCTTCAGTGTTCTGAGTAGGTAGGGGGAAAGTACGTCATTAAATTTTTTGTATAACTCAGAAGGCAAGCCATCTGGGCCTGGAGTTTTACCACTCTTTAAGGAATTTATTGAACCCTTTAACTCCTCTAATGATACATCCCTATCAAGGGAATTGCGATCATCGTGAGAAAGAGTGGGGAGATTACATTTATTTAGAAACTTATCCATATCTTGTAGGTCAATGCAAGAGTTAGAGGAGTATAAGATTGAGTAGAATTCCTTAAAGCAGTTATTTATATCTTTAGATGAGGTAAATTGTGCTCCCAGTTTTGTTTGCACTTAACATTTAAAAAAAAAGTAAAAATAAATCCAGACAGTTAAGTGTTTCCGTTTGTACGCGCAGGCGCCATGTATTTGTATGTGTGTGTGTGTGTGTGTGTGTGTGTGTGTGTGTGTGTGGAATTAGCCCCTCGCCTCGTCTTAAACAGTAAAACTCCTTCTCCCTCCCACACCTCGATTTTTAAGTTTCACAACTAACACACACAATGCAAACACTGTTTTAACGGGGGGGGGGGGAAATCTCTCTAATGATACTCGCATGAGCATACTAACGGAATCACTGCTGTAAAGTAAAAAATAAAAAATAAATGAATCAGCACCTTACCTTTGAAAAGAATTGCGACAGAGCTGAGTTTTCTATGTAAATAAAGCATGTCTGTGCAGCTGGGGAGATCTGTGTGTGTGTGTGTGTGTGTTTGTCTGTGTCGGTGTCAAATTCGCCATTTCAACCAATCATAACCTGCCAGGAGCGCATCTTAAATCCTGTTTACATGAAATAAACCTGCTTCCGAGCAGATTTAAGATCACGGATCTGTTGCTATAACAGCAAGTGCGAGATGCACATCGAAGAACGAAACAGTCCAAGATCAGGACAAATCCACAACAATCAAATACATCTCCATGTGCATTTTATTTGGTGTACGAGTGTTTTTGGAATATGTAGGTTAGCCTCTAGTGGGATTGATTGCTAGTGGTTTTGGCCTCTAGTAGGTTTAGCCGCTAATATGAATTAGCCTCGTGTGCTTAGCCTTTTGTGATCATTCCCCTCTCGGTTCAGTTACTAACCAGGTTAGACACTAACTCTCTTAGAAACTAAACAGGTTAGGTCAACATCCATTTCTACAATAACCAGATTAGATACTAACACTTAACTAACCCGCTCTCGCAGTCTCTAGTCCTGCCTTGTCTCTAGTCTCTGTTTAGTTCCAGTTCCATGTCTCTTTATGTAAAGCTCTTAGCCTGTGTTTGATTGAAGAGCCCTGTGTTTGTTTGTTTTGTGTAAATAAAGACTCTTTATGTTGAGGAGCAAACCCCTCTGCATCTATGCCTGCCCTTCTTATGACCATGGCAACAACATCTGCCAGATCTGCCAGTTGTACCCTCAGATCATGACACATTTATGGAGTATGAGTCAAATTCTGTTAGTAACTTGTTAGACAGACATTTCCAGACATTAATAAATTTTGATTTGTAAATTATTTAAATGAGAGACTTAAATATGAAATATCTTTAGTATTTAAAATGTTTAAGATAATAATAATAATAATAATAATAATAATAATAATAATAATAATAATGGTGTTTAGTATAACTTGGAATAGCAGACGGGTGACAACAAAAAGTCCCACAGACTTAACATTGAGGCCAACTTTGATGGATTCTACCGCAGAGAGGAGCTGGTGTCCACCAACACACAAGACCTCAGTGCCCGTTGGCTGCTGCAGAGCGAGAACATCGAGGTGGGAGTAACCTGCTCTTGTGTAGTGTCACCTGTATTTTTTTTTTTTATAAGCTCATAGTTTTACTCTCTCGGTTGATTTGGTTCCGCATGTCAGGTGATCCTGATCTCCTCCAGCAGTGACCCGGTGTCTGAGGCTCTGTCTGAAAAGCTCACTAGCGTGCAGGATGAGTTCTTCACTACAGAGTCTGAAGTTGAGCGTCTGATGTAAATGCGAGATCCGAATTGGACAGATGTGGTCTATTTTGGTGAGACTCCAAACAGTGTGAAACAATTCTGAATTTGTCTTCATGGTCTTATTCTGAACCAGTTTTTTTCTTATGCGTTTGCTTTGTCCTCAGGCACAGGTATGCAGGACATGGAGTGTTTACAAGGGGGGGTTAAGTAAGGTTCCTCCGGGAGCTCCTGCTACTTCAATCATCACCTGTAAATACACCTGCAAGAACGCAGCAGGCCGTGGAGCACTGCATGAGTTCGCTAATTACCTTCTACAGCTGAAGCCACTTCAAACACAAATCAAGACAAAATTTATTTTGTCAATTTTTTATCTATATGGAGAGTATACTATTTTTATCTGTATGGAGAGTTTGTGTCTTTTTATTTCTCATTCTGTCCTGGCTGTCAGGTGTATCAGGAACACACATCTCATGTAATAATTACATATGTTTTTCACAAGTACCATGTTTTACCTAATAATAGAGAGAAGGCTATAATATCACACACTCATTATGCACATCATATGCTTATGTGTGTGGATAGATAGATAGATAGATAGATAGATAGATCAGTCAGTTCATGTTCCTTGCCAATAATTACATTTATTCTAAATATCTTCTTCAAAAATAATTATAATTAACCACAAAAAAAAAAAGAAAATGTAGGACATCTAACAGTAAATTAATATACGCAATGAGAGCTAGCTGTTATAGATCTTATGCAATAAATATTGTGTTTAAATAATGAGAGAACACTTCCCACAGTGTGATTAAATGTCTGTGTAGGGAAGCGTGACCTTATCTGATGCTGGTTTACATTTGACACACTTGGTAGTGAATCATTTATGAAGTGAGACAAATTCTGTTAGTAACTGACAGACATTTCCAGACATTAATAAATCTAGATTTTAAAATTATTTAAATGAGAGACTTAAATATAAAATGTCTTTAGTATTTAAAATGTTTAAGTTAATAATAATAATAATAATAATAATAATAATAATAATAATAATAGTGGTGTTTGCTATAAGTTGGAATAGCAAGACGAGTGAAAACAAAACATCCCACTGTTGAGGCCAACTTTGATGGATTCTAGCGCAGAACGAGAATTTTGTAGAAATCTCAAATTTACCATATTTGAAGAGGTTTGCAAGCTGTGTCAGAACACAACCACAAGAGTATACAGGTTGTACCACTGGGGTGCAAGAGGTGTCCAAATTTGCACCTCTTGGGAGAGTCTCCTCTTACTTTAGCTTCATACACAAATACACGCATACAGCGCCTGCACGCAAACAGAAACATTTATCTGTGTGGATTTTTGCTTTTTAAAGGTACTTTTATTTTTACTTTATTTTTTGCATTAATTACTTTTATGTTGTATTTTTTTGAGCTGTGGAACAAATAATTTGAGTTTGTATTATTTCTTATGGGACAATTCACTGTGTTGATTTAAGAGTGTTTTGTTTGCTAGCAACACAATAGAGTACCCTAGCAACCATTTTGCAAGAGATTTCTCTCTGCATCAGAACATTAAATAGACATGTCAGTTTCGTTTTTGACTCATGCCAGCAAAGAGGGCTTCTAACATGCTACACATGCTAGCAGTGAATAGCTAAATGCTAATATCCGGTAGCTAGCAGAGGTGGGCAGTAACAAGTTACATTTACTCTGCTACATTTACTTGAGTAACTTTTTGGGGAAAAAAAATATGAGTAGCTTCACTGCACCATACTTATGTTTACTTGAGTAGATTTACTCCTCTACATTCGGCTATAACTGACTAGTTACTTTTCTTACCATTTATTCTACATATTAGACATTCTCTATTTTTGCCAGGTAAATGAAGCCAGTAGATATACCACATGACTGTGTTTCACCAATAAGACGTAAGGGCCAATAAACACATGAATCTGTTTGACCAATCAGCCGCAATTACAATAACCACATGTAGTCAAATGACCACACACAAACTTGCTGCATATGGGGAAAAAATCTTCATCCGTGGTAGACAGCGAAGGAAACATGCCGCAGTTAGTTTAGCTGTTTAATTTAATGTTGCAATGTTTACATATATAATTGCCAAATATGCTAGAGACTAAAAAAATATACGTTTTTTACAGTTGTTCTGCTGGACACAGTGTATGGTAAAGTAAGACCTCTTGTACACATGTTCTAATATTTTCTATCTGCTGACCCATTTGGAGGACGACTGAATACACAGTATATCTTATACAATAGTCTAGAGAAATGTAAACTATACACATACATATGTTACCTACAGTAGGTGTTTGTTTCAAAAGCTTTATGTTATGAAAAAGGTGAGATTAGGAAATTTGTGTTTCTTATTCCTTAATTTGCTATTTTGTGAATATGTTTAGTTTTGTTCATTCATTTTATTTGATTTATTTCATTATTTGGAAATGTCAGAATTTGAACAGTATTTAATCATTTTGTCTGTCTGCTTACATAATTTCTAAAAATAATAATAATAATAAAATAAAATTGGACATTACAATGAAACAGTTACTCAGTACTTGAGTAGTCTTTTCACCAACAACTTATTTACTCTCACTTGAACAATATTTTGGATGACTGCTTTTTACTTCTACTTGAGTAATATTATTTTGAAGTACAGCTGCTCTTACTTGAGTAAAAACTTTGGATACTCTACCCACCTTTGGTAGCTACACCTAAAACAAGAAAATATGCTAATCACATTGGAGTCATGCTAGCAACATGCTAATCATGCTAGCATCATGTCAGCGACATGCTAATCATATGACCTTCCTGTTAGCAACATGCTAATCACATTGAAGTCATGCTAGCAACATGCTAATCGTGTAAGCATCATGCTAACATGCTAATCGTGTAAGCATCATGCTAACGATGTTGCTAGCTACATGCTAATGTAGTTAGCATAATGCTCACGACGTGCTAATCATATCAAATTCAAATTTTATTTGTCACATACACAGGTCATACACAGTACGATATTCAGTGAAATGCTTAGACAACTGCCCGTGACCTTAGAATAAAAACTAGTTAAGGCTATTTACACTAATAATGAAATAAATGTACAATAAAAATATAAGAAAATAAAAATATAAAAAATATAGGAGAATAAGAAAATAAGAAAACCTGGGTGAAGAATATAATAAAGCCTAGGTGAACCTAGATGTACAGTATGGAAAATATGGAATATAAATAGAGATGTCCAGGGGGATGTGCAAGTAAGCTATAAAGTGTTTTGTACTTAAAGTGACTTGTGCTATAGAATAAATAGTGATGTGGTGTGAAGGGTGTGCAATTTTTGTCCCAAGAGTCCAGAGATAGTGCAAGAAGCATGAGTGTGGGTCATACATACTAGTATTGTTAGCATCATGTTAGCATTGTGCTAGTGATATCCATAAATGCTGTTTAAGTTGAAACCACTATAAAGGAAAAGCACAGCCTCTTGTGGCTTGCGCCTCTTATACAGCGCTCTGTGCTTAAAATAAAAAGAGAAAAGGAAAAACCTTTAGTTTTTTGCTCTGGTCTACTCTTGTGTCAAAGGGTTAAAATTGCACTTTACAAATATGAACAAGGCACATATCATACAAGTCAGATGAAAAAGTATGACAGTATTAAAAATATATCGCTGTGTTACGTCATAAGTTATAATTTGCTGGTCTAAGTGACCAGAAGTGGGGCACTGTTGTTATTTATTACCTGTTGATTACTCAACTACTTGAGACCCAGACTGTGTTTTGAATGGTCAACTCCCTGCCTGTACCTTTGCACTGAAACACTGCCGTCGGAAAACACTTCTGGTTTTATTCATGAGAGAGAGTTATGGTTGGAGCATTATGTCAAAATGTCAAAAATTGATTGATTGATGAGTAATTGCTTCTAGGTCAAAGGTTATCATAAATCATAATTCTTATGAATAAATAATAACTATATTAACCACTCAAGGTCAAAGGTACATTAAGGGTGGGTAGTTGTTTCTTTATAGTTTTCACAAGTTTAAGTAATTAAGAATGTTGTTGTCTTTTTTTTCCTGTGAGAGTAAAATGTTTAAGTCAATAAGAAAAGTTTTTTTGTCTCCTTTCCCCTCCTGAAAGTAAAATGATTTTCTTTCCACGGGGGTATCCAAAACGTCAAATGTTGATTGATTGCTGGTAGGTTAAAGGGTGTTAAGGGGTGTAGTTGTTTCTTAATAGTTTTCATGAGTTTAAGTCATTAAGGAAGTTTGGTGTCTCCTTTCCCATGAAAGTAAATGTATTCTATAATCTATCCTCCGGGATATCCAAAACGTCAATTTAGAGTTAATGGTGATAGGTCAAACGAGGTTGTATAGTTTTTTACATGTTTAAGTCATTAATAAAGTTTGGTGTCTTTTTTCCCCATGAAAGCAAAATGATTTTCTTTCCACCGGGGATATCCAAAACGTCAAATGTTGATTGATTGCTGATAGGTCAAAGGGTGTTAAGGGTAGTTGTCTCTAATTTGTTTTGCACGTGTTTAAGTCATTAGGAAAGTAAAAGGTGTTTTTTTTTTTTTTTTTTAGGTCTTTCCTCCTGGTGTATCCAAAACGTCAAATGTTGATTGATTGCTGATAGATCAAAGGGGTGGTGTTAATGGAATAGTTGTCTCTTAATAGTCTCTTAATCTCTTAATAGTTTTCAGTTTGAAGTTATATCCAAAACGTCAACCTAATTTTGACTGCTCAAGCCATTAAGGGTGTTTACAACCATCCCTGCCTTCTAAAAGTCTTTTTGACCAATCAGATTAAAGTAACTGATACCGCATAACACACAGTTTCCTTTCCCGCATGAATGTAAAAGTTTACAAATGTTTAAGTCGTTAAGAAAGTTCTTGTCTTTTCTTTCCCCATGAAAGTTTAAGTCATTAAGCACATTAACGCGTTAACACACATTTAAATGTTTCCTAAACTTTCTATAAAAGCATAACAGAAAATTAAATTGATGTTAGAAAAAACTACATTAATAATTTAATGACTGTAGGGGAATATGAGAATAATCACTGTGTCTGGAATAGCAATTTCCTTATTCCTCTGACTTAAATATTGCGCAATCAGTACAAAACGACAAAAATCATTTTTACCTGATTTGCCTGTTCCTGTTGTATTAAAGATAACTGTTTTACAAAAGTAACTTTTTAGAAACCCCCCTACACCCCAACCTCCCATAACCCCCACCGACGCAACCCCCAATCTAACATGTTATAAATGCAGAGAGTTGTTCATCTTGACACACAACCAAGTGAAGACCTGAACTTTTTACCAAGTCTCCAAAGAACCTCACCATTTCCTCCGAGACCATGGCTTTTCTAAACGGTAAGAAGAAACACTTTCCCCTGTTTGACGCTATTCAAGTTATTTAACGTAGAACAGTTTGAAAATCGACTTTACTTAGCAAAATGGTTGTAAATTTAGTTGTACTTTTCTACTTTTAATTAATAGTTAAATTTGTATGTTTTTATTACAGAGTAAGATCACTCGTAGGATAATGATACAAACAAACTAGGTAATTTATTTGTCTCATAGAAGTGTGTAGTGAGCTAAAACTTGTTGGTCTGTTACTAAGCGAATATTTTACATGTTTCTGATATTTTAGATAATGAAATCACTGTAATTTCCGATGTTGAGATTGAAACCCTCACGCCGGACTCTTCTTTACAAAGGCCTATAGCAACTGTGAGACCTCTGCGTAAGTTACAAATAAAAGTATAAATATTCCATACTATAATGTCTTTTTGCTTTTGCATAATTATATTTTTCATTTATTTCCTATTTAGAAGCCGTACCAGAAGAGGAAGTCGCTGTCCAAGTGCGGCGAAATCCCACCCCATATCCAGTATTTCCAATCAACCCAGGTATGAATTTGTTCTATCATTCTATTCTATTTTTGACCAAAATAACACAACGTTAAAACCCTATTTTACTCATAATAATATATTTTGTTCTAGTTATACCTGATGATATCGAATTTGAAGATATTCTCAGGGACGAGGAAATAAGTGTTCCAGGTGAGCGGATATTACATATATTTTGCTTTTACACCTATGTATATAATTATTGTCGGTCATGCTTTGAGTGCAAAAACTCATAATATAAAATTTTCTTTATTAGGTGCAAGCAACGGCAGACATTTCAGTGATTTTGAAGAGGATTTTCATCCAGACAACTACGCAGCTGATGAAGGACACGGCATTAACTGAACCCTTTCCTAACCGCTGTAATCAGTCGGTTAAATGAAAATTTAACACCGCCCCACCAAGCTGCTAGCCAAAGTAAAATTTCCAGTCAAAATGCATCCGATACACCAACAACGCAACAGGACATATTTTTTTAATTAAATCGTAATTTATTAATGTTGCAAAATAACCTAAATTATCAACCGCCATCTACACAGTTAAATCCTGATCTAATCGAATCATTTGAACGAAACATTGAGCGCATCTCCTCAATATCCCATCAATAACGCCGCATCTCCAGAAACATCTCAGGGGCCAACGCCTCCTCCTCCGGATTTTTTTTATGATCTTAATCAGAGTCTTATAATATTAAATGACAATCTGGTTAACTTATTCGATCCCACCATCAACATTTCACAAAACTGTATCCGATGTTCGGAATGCTGAAGAGAGTGTACCATCTCCCGATGTTCAGAATGTGCAAATAGATGTTGATGAGGATAATGTACCGTCTCCCGATGTTCAGAATGTGCAAATAGATGTTGATGAGGATAATGTACCGTCTCCCGATGTTCAGAATGTGCAAATAGATGTTGATGAGCATAATGTACAGAATGCACAATTCGGTAACGGGTTAGATCCTAATATCAGGGTAATTAATCGCGATAGATTCAATAACACAGAGATTAGAAGGAGAGTGAATTTTTCCTCGATCGCTAATGTTGACAGCTTTGCAGATTTTTATAATTATGTTTTAGAGGTTTTAAACAGTTTGATAGATGTGGCAAACGAAATGATTTCGCCCAAGGATGTTGTCACTGTTGAAATTAGAGGCGATACACTCAGTCTGTCATCACGCATTCAGGTAGTCAACAGGTCCATCGATTTGCAGTCGTTTCTGATCATGCTTGAAAATGCTATTCAAAGTAAGCGTGAAATTTTTACGGATAATACTCTTGAATTAGTGATCCAAATAGTTCGGCCACCTCGCGGTGGTACAAGTAAAAGAAAAATACGTTCAATCTTCAGTTCTCAAGTTGTTCAAGACACCGCATGAAAATACGTTGTACTTGTTTTTGCATGACAACCACGAGGTTTTACGAGGTTAAAAGCATCACAGGGCTTTTGGGGTTTAGTTACGTTTGTCGTTTCTGTCACTCGGGTTTTGAAGATTCACGGAAACATCGTTGTGAATTTAACTGTAACATTTGTCGTAATTCGGATTGTTACAAACATGTTAAAAAGGTAATTAAATGCCCAGACTGTTCGAGGTTGTGTAGGTCCGAATTTTGTTTTGACGTACATAAAGCAAAGCTTCAGTCGAACGACGGTGAATATTCATTGTGTGAAACGGCTTTCTACTGCGGTAACTGCAATAGCGTAACACCTCAGAACCCGTTTAACCGTAAAAAAAACAAACACGAATGTCATGAGAGGAAGTGTAAACTCTGCGGCGAAAAACGTGATCGTGATACTGTGCATAACTGTTTCATACAACCGGTAAAGAAAGAAATGCCAAATAGCAAATACATGTTTTACGATTTCGAGACGAGACAGGAAACAGGAACTCATATAGCTAATTTCTTATGCTGTATTAATTTTCACAAACAGGAGTGGACGTTCAAAGGAGACGGGTGTGTTGCTGAGTTTTTTAAGATGTTCCGGCGTAACAAATACAAGGGTTATACGTTTATAGCACATAATGCTAGAGGGTTTGATTCATACCTTTTTGTTAAACCATTTGGTGAAAGAAGGGATAACGCCCGACATCATTGCGCAAGGCGGTAAAATTCTATGTTATACAGATTCCGAGTTTCGTCAGTCCTACATTGATAGCCTGTCTTTCCTACCCATGAAGCTTAGCAGTCTCCCTAAAGCTATGGGGTTTTCAGAGAAAAAGAAAGGTTATTTTCCGCATTTTTGGAACACCTTAGATCACCAAAACTACGTAGGTCCTTATCCTGAGCCTAAGTTTTACGGTGCGGATAACATGATGCCTAAAGACAGAAGAATTTTTCAAGTGGTATGCAACGGTATCTGGCAAAGTCTTTGATTTTAAGAAAGAGATGGCGGATTACTGTGTAAATGACGTCGACATTTTGAGAAAGGGGTGTTTAGCTTTCAGAAATGAAATACTTCAAAGTACAAAGGTCGACCCTTTTAAATGCATAACAATCGCCTCTGTCTGTATGAAAATCTTTAGGACCGTGTTTCTTCCTGAAAACACTCTAGCTATGACAATTACATCAATAGGCAGAAATCTTTCTCAACACCGTCAATTCAATGGCTCAACTACATTTCGGTCACGCAAAATCTACCCATTCGACATGCTTTGAACGAGGGTGAAGTAAGGTTCGGTAACTTTTTTTTGTAGACGGTTACTGTGAGGTGGGTCAGACGCGAAAGGCTTTTGAGTTTCTTGGTTGTTTTTATCACGGTTGTGAAAAGTGTTTTCCCTCCATGACCCCTCATCCTCTTAGCTCATCTCACGATAGCTTCGGAGATGTCCGTCAAAAAAATCGATGGAAAGAAAAAAAAAACTTGCGAGAAGTTCATAATTTACAAGTCACAGTGATGTGGGAACACAAGTGGAATGAAATGAAGAAATCTGATCTGAAATGAAGAAATCACCTGTTCTTCCCTTTCGGGTAAAAAGCAAACTCCTCTATGCAGAATGTGTGCTGAGCTTCAGCAAAAACAGTGTAACCATTCAGATCGGGATAGAGCCCTTATTGGAACATGGGCTTCTATCGAAATTGCAAAAGGTGTAGAAAAAGGGTGTAAAAAATTTAAATGAACATCTTAAAAAACTCAGCAACACACCCGTCTCCTTTGAACGTCCACTCCTGTCCATGAAAATTCCAGCATAAGAAATTAGCTATATGAGTTCCTGTTTCCTGTCTCGTCTCGAAATCGTAAAACATGTATTTGCTATTTGGCATTTCTTTCTTTACCGGTTGTATGAAACAGTTATGCACAGTATCACGATCACGTTTTTCGCCGCAGAGTTTACACTTCCTCTCATGACATTCGTGTTTTTTTTTTTTACGGTTAAACGGGTTCTGAGGTGTTACGCTATTGCAGTTACCGCAGTAGAAAGCCGTTTCACACAATGAATATTCACCGTCGTTCGACTGAAGCTTTGCTTTATGTACGTCAAAACAAAATTCGGACCTACACAACCTCGAACAGTCTGGGCATTTAATTACCTTTTTAACATGTTTGTAACAATCCGAATTACGACAAATGTTACAGTTAAATTCACAACGATGTTTCCGTGAATCTTCAAAACCCGAGTGACAGAAACGACAAACGTAACTAAACCCCAAAAGCCCTGTGATGCTTTTAACCTCGTAAAACCTCGTGGTTGTCATGCAAAAACAAGTACAACGTATTTTCATGCGGTGTCTTGAACAACTTGAGAACTGAAGATTGAACGTATTTTTCTTTTACTTGTACCACCGCGAGGTGGCCGAACTATTTGGATCACTAATTCAAGAGTATTATCCGTAAAAATTTCACGCTTACTTTGAATAGCATTTTCAAGCATGATCAGAAACGACTGCAAATCGATGGACCTGTTGACTACCTGAATGCGTCGCCTCTAATTTCAACAGTGACAACATCCTTGGGCGAAATCATTTCGTTTGCCACATCTATCAAACTGTTTAAAACCTCTAAAACATAATTATAAAAATCTGCAAAGCTGTCAACATTAGCGATCGAGGAAAAATTCACTCTCCTTCTAATCTCTGTGTTATTGAATCTATCGCGATTAATTACCCTGATATTAGGATCTAACCCATTACCGAATTGTGCATTCTGTACATTATGCTCATCAACATCTATTTGCACATTCTGAACATCGGGAGACGGTACATTATCCTCATCAACATCTATTTGCACATTCTGAACATCGGGAGACGGTACACTCTCTTCAGCATTCTTGTGGCGGAGGGAATTGGACCACCGCCTTGTGAGGGAAAGATTACACACTTTGCTAAGGAAGACTGAGTGAGGATCAGGAACCTAGTCCTCCCCACCCAATGCTTTGAGTCTCTGTATAACAGGAGGTTATATGTTGGTACCTATCGTGTTGCTAGCTAATAATGCAAAAAACAAGGTGAGGCGGGCTCCAGGAACTTAACCTGTGCACGATGGCCCCCTGGAGTGTGTTTAATGCAGATAACCTGGAAGGTGAACACTGTTCTGCAAAACCCACCCTCCCCAAATCTAACAGTGAGACGCCCCCACTCCTTAGAAAAGTCAATCAATTTTATACATCGTCTAATCAAAAATATATATTTATTTCAGTAAATATTGTTATTATTAGTGTCTTCACTTATTAATGCAACAAATGAATCAACTCTTTCTTCAAAGGTGAAATAGAATGATTTTTAACTTTAACATATCCAAAATGACATTACAAAACAAAACAAAAAATGGTAATCTCACGCATGAGACAACTGCTCATTTAAATACCCAAAATAATCAGTGTTTTCTCTTTTAACACACTGGAAAGAAAACAAAACCCATCAATTCAAAGAGATCAGTAACTTAAATGTCCACTTCAGTATAAAGTAAAAAAAATTTACTTTCAAATGTATCAAACTGTTCTCATAAATCCACAAAATAGTGGATAGTCTTCTATACCCCAAAAAACAATTTCGCAATCCAGTGTGGAGAAGATCAGCACAAAACTATGGATGCCACTCGCCCAGTCTAACGCATCTGTTAGCTCTCCTTGCAAAAATGAGCTTCTTAATTCACTATGTTTTGAGTTCGTATGAACTAACAAAAACAGTCATAAAATACGGAAGAAAACCACGGGAGTTCCCACTCAACTGCTGCACGAACTCTAAACAGGCCTATCGCCCGGCTTGCACACGAGCACAACAGCGAACTCTCCTCAGCAATAACAATGTTCAGACTAATTAGAGGCAATATCCTGCAGCATGTATGCAAATAACACATTAAACATAACTTTTTAATGTTATATAAAAAAAGTTTGTTTATTATTTTTTTTAGCACGTGGCTCACCGCTACTCCTCTCCACTCCCGTCTCTCTCTCTCCACACCACTCACACGCACGGCCAGAAAATGGCGGCGCCCTTGTCAAATTTCAAAATAAAAGCCACTACAAAATAGAACTCGTAGATCCTCTACATTCCCCCCAGCTAAACCCTGCCATAACTGCACTCTCCTTCAGCGACTCCATCCCTGCAAAAACTGAGATGTAACATTTAAGCATTTAGCAACCAAGGAACCACAAACAGCACCAAAGAAAACTTTAAACAATTTTCAATTATAGAATTTGAAACAAAGCACATTATAAACAGCCTGTGAACCATTCAGATTTGCACAGCATTACTTTAACTCATAGTCAGTCCTATACCTAACAGGTAAGGTACCCCTGTTTGAACGTTGTGAACGTCTGGGTTCAAAAGCACGTTCAGCCTCACTTTCTGCATCAGATCCGCCAGAATTTACCGACTCAAGTACAGACTGACTTTCTGAGTCATCACTTAATCCATCATCATCCTCATCATCAGGTTCTACATTACCTACATGCAATTCAGCCACGTCCTCCCTATCTCCCATGTTCATGGGTGTGTTAGTAGCTAGTGTACCAACAGGAATCACAAAAACATCTGGATCTTCCGAATCAGTGTGTGCCTGACCTGTGTGCGCTCTAGATTGATGTCTGGGTGTGCAAGGTGGTGGTGATGAATGGAAAGTGCAATGCTTAAGTTGATCCCTGTGTACTACTTTGCATGGCCCCCCTCTCTCTGGGCGGATAGTGAAGACTGGGGTATCTGCGTGATTTTGTTTCATTACAATGTAAGGCAAGGTTTCCCAATGATCCTGAATTTTATTTCGTCCCTTATGGGAATGGTTCCGTAACAGAACACGGTCACCAGGTCTCACAAGAGCGCCATGTGATCTGCGATCATATGCTCGTTTTCTTCGTCTTGACCCCTCTTGTACTGCTGTGTTGGCCACTTCAACAGCTGCCTTTAACCTGTCATGATGGCTTTTTACCCAGTCATCAAGATTGTCAACTCCACCCTCCTCCCAGTCCCTCCCATTAAGTATGTCCATCGGCATTCGGGCATCCCTCCCGAACATTAAGTAAATGGAGGGCAGCCAGTTGAAGAGTGGGTCCGGCTATTGTATGCCATAACCAGTTCGGGTAGGTATTGCTTCCAATTCCTTTTCTTTTCTGGGTGTAATGTCCGTAACATGTCATGCATGGTTCTATTAAATCTTTCACACTGGGAGTTACCCTGCGGGTGGTACGGTGTTGTACGACTCTTTCCAATTCCATAGATTTTACACAGCTCTCTGATGACATTGGCTTCAAAGCAACGACCTTAATCGGAGTGTAGTCGTGCTGGACAGCCATAGTGGGCAAACCACTGTTGCACAAGAGCCTTTGCTGTGGTGTGAGCCATCTGGTTCCTGGTTGGCACTGCCACAGTGAAACGAGTGAACATGTCAGTTAAGACTAAAACATTCTCCTATCCCCTCACAGCTTCCTCTAAGACAGTATAATCCATTGCGAGGACTTCCAGTGGTGCGGGCACATTGGTGCATGTCATTGGGGCCCGAGTTCTTGGGAATACATCCTTCGCAAGGGCACATCTCTTACATTGCTGGATCCAACTTTGAACATCACTAGACATAGTCGGCCAGTAATAGCTTCGCCGCATGCGTTCCTGTGTGCGCCTCTCTTCAAAGTGGCCACAATGATCATGCTGACTTTCATAGACTTTGTAGCACATGGATGTTGGGACCACCAACTGACAGATTTCTTCCCCGTCTCTGGGGTCAAAGACGGTTCGGAATAACACTCCCTTCCTTATCTTGAGTCGTACGGATTGCATAGCTAGTTTTTTTAACTCAGCGGTCATGTTGCGTTTCTTGGCTGTACTCAGACTCTTGTTGGTCATTACAGCATGATAGACAAGACTTATATTTGGGTCAGCTTTTTGCAATTCTTCTATGTCAGTCCAACTGACACTTCGGACACTTGAACTGATGCTTGTACTTTCTGCTGCTTTTCGACAACTGGCCACAAGCACGCACGCACCTCATCCAAGTTCATTTTAATGAAGTCTTTATCCGAGTCCTCTTGCTCAGGCTCCTCGATGGATGGGATCCTTGACAACACGTCTGCATTTGTATTTTGTCGCCCTGGCTTATAGAAGACTTCAAGGTGAAGTCTTCTAACAGGATAGGTGAGACGCCCCCACTCCTTAGAAAAGTCAATCAATTTTATACATCGTCTCATCAAAAATATATATTTATTTCAGTAAATATTGTTATTATTAAAATATATATATATATATATATTTTTTGTCACATATACATTACAGCACAGTGAAATTCCTTCTTCGCATATCCCAGCATAACTGGGGTTTGAGCGCATGGTCAGCCATGGTACAGCGCCCCTGGAGCAGTTAGGGTTAAGGGCCTTGCTCAAGGGCCCAACAATGGCCACCTGGCTGAGCTGGAAATCGAACCGCCAATCTTCCGATCAGTGACTCAGTGCCTTAGCCCTCTGAGTCACCACTGCCCTCAAGTGGTGGTGTTAGTGTCTTCACTTATAAATGCAACAAATGATTCAACTCTTTCTTCAAAGATGAAATAGAATGATTTTTAACTTTAACATATCCAAAATGACATCACAAAACAAAACAAAAAATGGTAATCTCACGCATGAGACAACTGCTCATTTAAGTACCCAAAATAAATCAGTGTTTTCCCTTTTAACACACTGGAAAGGAAACAAAACCCATCAATTCAAAGAGTTCAGTAACTTAAATGTCCACTTCAGTATAAAGTAAAAAAACAGTCTTTGAATGTATCAAACTGTTCTCATAAATCCACAAAAAAAATGGCATGTGAATTCCTTTGGGGAAAAATCCTCGGTCTTCTATCCCACAAACGACAGTTTCGGTTCTTAAAACTCCTTGAGAAGAAAATAATTATCTGCTTACCAGAGTTCAGTAGAAAATGAATGTAAGTATCATATCACCACTTCTGAGTTATGGATGGAGCGCTGAAGGATGTCCAGATAGGCAGGGCACAGTCTCGTCTCACAATTCCCCAAATTATTGTCCCCGTGTTCGCGAAGGCCACAGCTTGACCCAACGAGGCCGCAATCCAGTGTGGAGAAGATCAGCACAAAACTATGGATGCCACTCGCCCAATCTAACGCATCTGTTAGCTCTCCTTGCAAAAATGAGCTTCTTAATTCACTATGTTTTGAGTTCGTATGAACTAGCAAAAACAGTCATAAAATACGGAAGAAAACCAAGGAAGTTCCCACTCAACTGCTGCACGAACTCTAAACAGGCCTATCGCCCGGCTTGCACACGAGCACAACAGCGAACTCTCCTCGGCAATAACAATGTTCAGACTAATTAAGAGAAACTGAGATTCTAGAGGCAATATCCTGCAGCACGTATGCAAATAACGCATTAAACATAACTTTTTAATGTTATATAAAAAAGTTTGTTTATTATTTTTTTAGCACGTGGCTCACCGCTACTCCTCTCCACTCCCGTCTCTCTCATTTAACCGACTGATTACAGCGGTTAGGAAAGCGTTCAGGGGTGTGTACTCATTATCGGTTTTGATTTTTTTTATTGTTACTCTCTACGACCGAAATGGTGTTAGAACGTTTCTCTGCCATAGCTAATATGAAATGTCCTTAACAAATCTACAATACTATTAGCACAACTATTCAACGAATCAAGATTATTATACAACAATGAAACAACCTCCGTAGGTGAACCGTTATAAAACACGTTATTAAGATGAGTAAAAGTTTCATTCATAACATACATTTGATGTCAAAAATCATCCAGTGCCTCGTTAATGCCGTGTCCTTCATCAACTGCGTAGTTGTCTTCAAAATCACTGAAATGTCTGCCGTTGCTTGCACCTAATAAAGAAAATTTTATATTATGAGTTTTTGCACTCAAAGCATGACCGACAATAATTATATACATAGGTGTAAAAGCAAAATATATGTAATATCCGCTCACCTGAAACACTTATTTCCTCGTCCCTGAGAATATCTTCAAATTCGATATCATCAGGTATAACTAGAACAAAATATATTATTATGAGAAACACGTGATGGTCTTCGGCCCTCCCGGCTGAGTGGTAGTAGTAGCCTTAATGTGGGAGCCCCCTAGTGACGGGGAGGAATTGGACACGACTAAATTAAGGAGAAAATCGGGGAAAAATCCCCCCAAAAAAAAAAAAGGAGATTAGAATGATGGAACAAATTCATACCTGGGTTGATTTGAAATACTGGATATGGGGTGGGATTTCGCCGCACTTGGACAGCGACTTCCTCTTCTGGTACGGCTTCTAAATAGGAAATAAACGAAAAATATAATTATGCAAAAGAAAAAAGACATTATAGTCTGGAATATTTATACTTTTATTTTATTACATAGTAACAGACCAACAAGTTTTAGCTCACTACACACTTCTATGAGACAAATAAATTACCTAGTTTGTTTGTATCATTATCCTACGAGTAATCTTACTCTGTAATAAAAACATACAAATTTAACTATTAATTAAAAGTAGAAAAGTACAAATAAATTTACAACCATTTTGCTAAGTAAAGTCGATTTTCAAACTGTTCTACGTTAAATAACTTGAATAGCGTCAAACAGGGGAAAGTGTTTCTTCTTACCGTTTAGAAAAGCCATGGTCTCGGAGGAAATGGTGAGGTTCTTTGGAGACTTGGTAAAAAGTTCAGGTCTTCACTTGGTTGTGTGTCAAGATGAACAACTCTCGGCATTTATAACATGTTAGATTGGGGGTTGCGTCGGTGGGGGTTATGAGAGGTTGGGGTGTAGGGGGGGTTTCTAAAAAGTTACTTTTGTAAAACAGTTATCTTTAATACAACAGGAACAGGCAAATCAGGTAAAAATGATTTTTGTCGATTTGTACTGATTGCGCAATATTTAAGTCAGAGGAATAAGGAAATTGCTATTCCAGACACAGTGATTATTCTCATTCCCCTACAGTCATTAAATTATTAATGTAGTTTATTCTAACATCAATTTAATTTTCTGTTATGCTTTTATAGAAAGTTTATTAAAAACATTTAAATGTGTGTTAACGCATTAATGTGCTTAATGACTTAAACTTTCATGGGGAAAGAAAAGACAACAACTTTCTTAACATTAAACTTAAACTTAAACATTTGTAAACTTTTACATTCACGCGGGAAAGGAAACTGTGTGTTACGCGGTATCAGTTACTTTAATCTGATTGGTCAAAAAGACTTTTAGAAGGCAGGGGTTTTAGAACACCCTTAATGACTTGAGCCGTCAAAATTAGGTTGACGTTTTGGATATAACTTCAAACTCGTGAAAACTATTAAGAGACAACTATTCCATTAACACCACCCTTTGATCTATCAGCAATCAATCAACATTTGACGTTTTTGGATACACCAGGAGGAAAGACCTAAAAAAAACACCTTTTACTTTCCTAATGACTTAAACACGTGCAAAACAAATTAGAGACAACTACCCTTAACACCCTTTGACCTATCAGCAATCAATCAACATATGACGTTTTGGATATCCCCGGTGGAAAGAAAATCATTTTACTTTCATGGGGAAAAAAGACACCAAACTTTATTAATGACTTAAACATGTAAAAAACTATACAACCCCGTTTGACCTATCACCATTAACTCTAAATTGACGTTTTGGATATCCCGGAGGATAGATATATAACTACACCCCTTAAAACCCTTTAACCTATCAGCAATCAATCAACATTTGACGTTTTGGATACCCCCCGTGGAAAGAAAATCATTTTACTTTCAGGAGGGGAAAGGAGACAAAAAACTTTTCTTATTGACTTAAACATTTTACTCTCACAGGAAAAAAAAGACAACAACATTCTTAATTACTTAAACTTGTGAAAACTATAAAGAAACAACTACCCACCCTTAATGTACCTTTGACCTTGAGTGGTTAATATAGTTATTATTTATTCATATGAATTATGATTTATGATAACCTTTGACCTAGAAGCAATTACTCATCAATCATTCAAAATTTTTGACATTTTGACATAATGCTCCAACCATAACTCTCTCTTTCATGCTACATTCTACATTCTACAGTCAAATGCATTTTAGATCAAGTAAATTCTATGTTCTAGGAGTGTAGGAAATAATGGCCGTCGAGGGTGGGGGGGAACTGGGGGGCAGGGTGGAGGGTTTGGAAGACATGTGCCCTCAGTACAGACTGCACTTCTCATGGCATTTATTCTGATTCAGACAGACTGGATTTTACACACCCTTGGCAAACTTGATCATTAAAGCTAACATTACATACATCATACATTAATAATCTGATTCAGCAATGTATGCTGAATATTAATATTTATACTTTAGCACAGGTCTATTTTAGGACACGTACACAGCGAGGCCAAACATCAACCATGTGTAACTCATGATGTACTGCTTTTGTCTCATGTGTGCAGCTCACGTTACATTGCTGCTCACATCAAAATCTGAATTTGGCCTGGATGCAACTGCAGCTTCCAAAGGTTCTGTGTTGTTTATGGAATGATTGACTACCATGATGCTACAAGAGCAAGCACAAAGTACATCAGGGAAATTTTCTTTTATTTTGTTGTGAACAATCTCATAAAAGACATGGCATCTGGACAATCCTCAAAGGCATCTGGATTTTTGACAAATGAAAATATAATAGTTCACCCTCATTTAAACACACAGCATACAGAAGCTTTAGTGGTGGCAGGTCTGCATCAGAATCTAAGCTAATCTAATTGAAATATTACCTTATCGTATTGCAAGCCTAGTGATTATTTCTCAGGTAAACAAAGAAACCCTTATTTCCTAAAAAAATATTTTTATGTTTATGTGCTACATGCATTGCATCATCACAGCGCAGATTTTATTCAGTAAACATTTAAGATTAATTTACTCTATTTTAATGAATTTAGAAAATGTTAAATAAATATAAAATGTGTTCTTTTCCCCTTTTTACTCCTCAGACATCATTTTGATCAGATTCTCCTTGTTGATCGCGAACAGCCTCCAGCCCTGCTCCAGAGAGAGGTCAGTGGCACCGCGTCGTTTATAAAACTCGATGGACGACTTGTTCCACTCTGCAACAATGAAGTTTAAACTGCTGCAGCGAAATTTCACCGCCATCTGAGGGAGAAATAACAACCACGAAAGGTGATGGTGAGCACTGACTTTATGTCTGCATGGCAAGTTGGTGTCTCCAAACAGGTTACAATCACTAATGTGCATTATAATAATAGATAAAAACTAAGCTAGCTATAAAACTAGCTGTAGCTACTGTTCACTACAGGTACAACAGTAAATCATTTCGACCCGGTTTTCGCAGCAATAGTGGCTTGGAAATGTTACAAACTCACATGGGAAAGTGTGTAAAATATAATACATGAAAATAAATCATATGGAAAGAAAGTTTTCCCTAAATCCTCTTAAAGGCAAAGAGAGGTCTTTACAAGTATACAATAACTAAGATATAACCCAACTTAAGCAGTTTTTCTCAAGTTTTTTTTTCAGTTGAAATAAGAAATCATCTTACTCCTTTGGCAGCTCTGTTTATTTGTGGATTAAGTTATTGAACGATCCTAATTAAATATGTTTCATGATCTTACATTTCTTTAATTATAAACCCTAATGAGAAATATTTTATATATTTATCTTTACTCAGCGTTTCTTCACCTGCTCAAAGATCAATTTATGCAGAGAGATCAGGTGAACACCCAACTCCGAGCAAAGCACCAGAGTCTCAGCAGGTGACAGGAAGAGTCAGACCTTGACCTTGCACAGGTTTATCAGATACACGAATAATTATGATTAATGATTAACAGGAATATAGTGTTTTATCTTATCAGTTAACCTTTAGGCAGATATGGCTATGGACTGGTGCGCTGTAAACAAGTGAAATATTAACATAGACATAACTGGAAACAGAGCAACCATGAGGGACAGACACTCACACGACTTAGGTACTTCAGGATTTCTGACCCAATTCCAAAACCTTGTGAAGAAAAAACACAGAGAGACAGATTTTTCTCAATACAAAAACAAGACAACTGGATGAACAAAAGCATAAAAATATAACCACATGACAGTAGATGTTGTCTCTCACACACGCTTCATTATAAGCACACTCGGTTGCACAAAGGACAAAACAGTTGAAAAAGATCACAAAGGCCTCCGAGTGGCGCAGTGGTTAAAGCGCTCGCCCTATCATCCGGAGATCGCTAGTTCGAATCCCGGGTGGTGCTGTAACCTCTCGCAGCCGGAGGTCTAGAGAGCTGATTGGCCGAGCTCTCTCAGAGGGGAGGGATGAGAGGTACTTAGTGCTCCCACATTAATCACGGCTCTGCAGCCAGTCAGGGGCGTCTGTGAGCTCGCGCAGCGGAGGGAGCGGATAGCGCTGTCCTCCGAGTGTGTGACTCCGCCCCCAACGGTGCGCGAGCGAGCAGTTCGAAAAGATGCGGTCGGCTGGCGTCACGTGGTTCGGAGGAAACACGTGATAGTCTTCGGCCCTCCCGGCTGAGTGGTAGTAGTAGCCTTAATGTGGGAGCCCCCTAGTGACAGGGAGGACTAAACGCGACTAAATTAGGGAGAAAATCGGGGAAAAATCCAAAAAAAAAAGATCACAAAAAAGGGACCTTGTTTTTTTTTTCTTGGAATATGCTCCGTGCCATCAGGGAGGAAACCCTCCATAGATGTGATGTCCTAGTGATTCAGTACATTCAGGTGGTCAGCTGACTTCATTTTATTGCCACATTACGTTGCTGAATCTAGATCTGAGCGACTGAAGCAACCCCAGATCATAACACTGTCTCCAGAGGCTTGTACAGTGAACAATATGCATGATGGGAGCATCGCTTCATGCGCTTCCCTTCTTACCCTGACACACCCATCACTCTGGAATAGACTCAATCTGGACTCATCAGGTCACATTACCTTTTTCCATCACTCCAAAGTCCAGTCTTTATGATCACTAACAAACTGAAGCTTTTTTACTGATGAGTCTCACTAACAAGTGTTTTTTGATGGACACACAGCTGTTTAGTCCCAATACTGTGAATTCTCATCTGCTAAGTACCTTTTTTATATGAGTGTGCAAAATGAAAACGACTATATTGTTTTTCCATTGCTGTTTGGGCAAAGGAGCAAGTTTATGATGAGGTAATTAAATTAAATTTTATTTGTATAGCGCTTTTAACAACTGTCATTGTCAACCAAAGAAACTATGGAAGTTTATACAGAATGTGAATGGATTGCTATAGATCGATTTATATAATAACTTCTAATCTTTATACCTCTGAACTCCTTCATGACGTAAAAGTCCTCCAGGTAGAGCAACTTCCCGATCCAGGGGTCATAGGTGAAGTAGTACATGGCAAAACCGACCACCAAAAGGCCTGACGAGAAAAAACATTACACTCGTAACACTATAAACACACAGCATGATTTATAAATATATTTCCACATGCTGTGTTGGACGTTTTAGTGGTGTGACTGTTTATGATTCAAAGGTTTAAAATGGACCACCCACCCTGCACACCAACGATTCAGCTCAATCAGTGAGAAAAGGTCATTCAGGGGTTAGTTGGGGGCAGAGTTATGTTGTGTTGGAGTTGTGCAAGTTGAGTTGGTGAAGTTAGATTGTATTTTTGAATCCTTACCTGTGTGTTAATGTGTATGTTACACTACTGTAACCGATCTTTCAGTTACCTCCCCGCCCACGCATGTACACCAATCACATGGTGTACAAGGCGCAGCAAGAGACCGTAGCCTGAAGACATAAATTACAGAGTGGAGTTTTTATATTTGGGTTTTACACATGAAGTATAAAAAATGGACATGTTTACTTGGTGTCAGAATTACCAACATTTGTTAGACACAGGCTACATTTCTGTTGTTAGATAAAGTGAGGTCTGGTACACTAGAAACTTAAAAAACAATTCAAATTAAAATAATGGAAAATAAATATGAAAGATGAGACAGTGGTACTGGCACTGCTATAGATTGTTTGCGTGTATGTATAAAGGAACTAAATTCCATGTAAAAATGAGTAAATATTGAAGATGCGCAAACTGTGAAATTCTGGGTTGATCCCAAGGTTAAATCGTATAATTTGGCTAATGGACAAATTTCATACAGAATAGTTTCTTTTGCATACACAACAATTACAAATTCAGTAATGTGGCTACATGGTGATGCCACAAGGTGGCACACATTTTTGTTACAGTAAACTGTAGTTGAGGAACAAGAGTACTACAGTGCTGTTAAAATGAACCTCTATAATGAATGGTGTAGTGCATGGTTGTTGTATTCTGTATTCTGGCTATGTATGATGTTGTGACTGTAGTGTCGTGGAGACTGGAATCATGTAAAAAACTATATTTAATCAGATTAAAGAACAGTGTGGGAATTCTCCTGTCTCTCCTTCGTCGGACGCTGCCATCTGTGGCAGTAGAGTGTCATGTGAAACCGTTTTACAGCTAGTAAATCGGTGTAACGTTGGTAAATATGGTGTAAATATTAGTATAACTATGTTATGTATAATTCTAATTAGTGCTTGAAATAAAAATTTGCATCATGGTTTCACAGAAACAGACAATCAGAATTTGAAGACAATGCTGTGATGCTTTTGGTGCTCTGTCAGTGTTTATGGTCACGTCATACCGACTTTATGGATCTCTTTCTCTCTCTCTCTCTCTCTCTCTCTCTTTCTCTCCTTAGCAACACTGCACACAGACTTGCTTTCATTTACATTTAAATTTCCGAATCATGCTATAAGCCAGCCTGGGCGTGAGACAGTTTATCAGCAGGTTTCAGCCAGTTTATTAGAGTGTAGCGGTGTGAAAGTGAATCCCAGAGGTCACATGTCTTACCCTCAGCGCTCTGCTGCTCTCTCGGCACTTCAGCCACAACACAGTGGTAGAAAGGATGAGCGCCGAAACCATCCTCCAGCAAATCTACAAATCACACACATGAACAATACATGGTGAATAATAAAGGTTTATGTCCAGGGCTCGATTTGAGGGGGGGTGGCGCCCCCCGCTGTTGAAAAAAATTACAAAGAAAACATCTCCTCTGTAAAACCACTATCCCCCTTACCATCCCCTTTAGATTAATAATACTGTGTATAATGTAATATTTGTTCTGAAAATGAAATGCTAAAACTCACTATGGATTATCATTTTTGAACTAATAACGGCGATTAGCCAATCAAAATTCGATATTGTAATGCGCTGCTCACGAGCTCACGCAAGTTTGCGTCATTTTTCGCGCGGTTCGCAATTTTCGCAACGCCCAAGAGAACAGTTCAAGCACAACTTTTGACATATTTCAAAAAGAAGAAACATGGGAGTTTTAGAAATGACTGACAGCGCGATTATAAAAGACTAGTTCTTTACACAATTTGTGTTTCATTCTCAATTTAAAGAGTTTTTTTATTAGACTTTGTGGCTTAACCTACATGCTTGGGTGCAAAAGGGTCAAAAATAGATTTTTAAATGCCATAATAGTAATTTGATAATTCGTGTGTGTGTGTGTGTGTGTGTGTGTGTGTGAGAGAGAGAGAGAGAGAGAGAGAGATTGGTGCGTAGTCATGCAAAACTACAATACTGTTAAGTTATTTCATTACTTATGTTTATGTAGATTTTTACTCTACTCCTATAATCCTCTCCAGATGAAAGCAATTGAAACGATCAAAGGATAGTTTTGACAACTGCATGTTTAAATGCATGTGTGTGTGTTTTTTATGGCTCCAGGTTTATTTAATTATGCCACTAATGCAATATGCAATAAAACAAACAAAAAACTGCAATATTATGTTAACGGTCCGCAGCAGGATGTGAGCACATTCAGACTGTGACTGTGATTACTGGCGCTTACTAGAAAAAAAAGAGGGGGGAAAAGCGAGGAAGAAGGGAAAAAACCCAGAAAGATATGTTAATAAGAAAATTCGTGTAAACTAAGCTATGGTGCATGCTAACGTTGCTGGCTAGTTAATTAACAGCCTCGGTAGCCTATTGCCTTGTTTAAGGAAAGTTCATTTTGAATAAACATCCTTAAATACACTTGACATCTTAATATATTATAATATAACAAATTACTAAATTAGTTTTAGATTAAAGTTTTTTTTTCTTCTGGGTAAAAATTACTTTTTTGGTTATATACAGTGTTTTTGTAATAAAAATAGGCTTCTGTTTCATAAACTTGATACTGATAACAGTTTAACATTAGTTACATTAGCCTACCTTTGGGGGTCTTTGCTATGATATTCCAATATCATTATGCCTCAATTAGCTAGTTATAGATTAAGAGCTGTTGTTTTATGTGTACAGATGGCTCACTGCTGTGTTTAATAATTTATGGAATTCTGTTCCATACTGAAACTTGCCTAGGAGCACTGTTGAAAAATTTTGAATGTGGGGCACAACCAACTGTAAGATTTATACTGTGCGAATAATCTAGTATTGACAACGATCAATCATATTGGCCCCCAAATAAAATTCTGCTTAGGGCTCCATAAAGGCTTGGGTTGGCCCTATAGATATACAGTATATACTGCATATATAGGGTCACAGTCACACTCTCCGCGTTTACTTTATTTATTTATTTATTTATTTAACAAAGTTACCTCAGTATGGTTGTTGTTAGTCGTTGTAGTCTGGGGGATAGACAGGTGCTTCAAGGGTTTGGTGCAAGTTTGCAGTGAGGGAGTGGTGGAGTGAGGATAGTATTTTGGGGTGATGCACATGCGATTCATGAGGTTGGTGTCTCCTCTTTTGGTCTGCATACGCTGCATCACTGGATCAAGTAGAGGAATTCAGTAATAAATATGGACTTATTTCTCCTTCCATCCACAAGTAAGCACTGGGTTGTAAATTACAGCATGCTCATGTACTGTTCTAGGGTGTTATTAAGCATCAACGCTAACCAGGTTTCTCTTACATTTTAAGTGTTTGAGTTTTTAAATCCTTTTAAGTAACTTTTAAAAGTTCTGTTTTTGTTTTTCCACCAGCCTTCGGGATTTTCTAGATTATGAAATTATTGTGAACATGAGCTCAAAGTCCTCAATTCAAGACAGAGCTCATTACTATAATCACACTGATAGCAGTTTGGCAGACACCCTTATCCAGAGTGGCGTACATTTAATGCAGTTATGCCTCTGATCAGATAATGGCCCTAACAATGGCAGCTGCAGGTGCTGGGATTTGAACCTATGAAGTTCTGATCACCAGCCCAACATTTCAGTTGTAAATGATATCTATATAATCTGGAGTATAATTGGCTTTGGCAACTCTGTGTTTACAGTTGTTGAGAAGAGGTCTGAAGTTATATTTTACTGAAAAGTAAAATAATTTCTGACACCCTGTACATTTTTGAATACATCTTTAAAGGAAGATCAGTCCTGTGTCCTGTGTTGTTTTCGGTTTGTAAAGACTAAAGATGCAAAACACACACACTGTTTACAGTTTGGTCCATTTATTCCGAGCCTGTTGTTCTTGCCCTACAGTACCTTTCTCAGTCAGGATGACCTGTTCCTCCATCTCCTCATACTTGGCAAGTTCCTGGGACATGCAAACAGACAGACAAACAAACAGTTAATAATTTAAAAAGGAAGTTAAGTGTGTGTTCACTAATGCTTGAGTTTAAACATGATCAATGTGTAATCTTTCCCTGAACAAAGTCTACCTGTATAGTCAGTGTGTGCTACAGTGCCGTGTTATTATTCTTGTTTGCACATTTGCTATCTTTCTGTCTTTTTGTACAGTTCTGAGATAGTTCTGTAAATTGATGGTGTTCATTTGTTGTATATTAGTTAATCAGCTAATTAGGTTTTGTGTTAGCTGGCTGAGACCCGCGTTACCTTTATGAGTCGCAGGAGGTCCGCCACGTCCTCGCGCTCAGCTGTCCGTAACGCGAACCTGGACATTTTCTCTTTTTATTTTTCTTCCCTTTGCTGAGGAGTCCTCGGTATGTGAAAATGAGCAAAATGTGTTTCTTCATCCGCTCCCCCGGGGGGCCGATTAACCCTCACCGCCGAGTCCGGACCGGTTCGGTTCCACCGGTATCGCTGCTGAAGATCAACAGCAACGTGTTAATGCGCGCGGAGAGTCCAGGCACGGACAAGCGCGCGCTCTATTTATACATTAAACAGGGAGGTGTGTGTGTGTGTGTGTGTGTGTGTGTGTGTGTGTGTGTGTGTGTGTGTGTGTGTGTGCGTTTTATTAAATGTTACATAATCTGTAAGGTGTAAACAGTTTGATTATCTTTAGTAACAGATATTCAAGCAGTTTAATCAAGACTCACTACAGTTCAAGTCAAATCGGCTTTTAGTTTCATTTCTATTATATTGTGTAGTTAGTAAAATGTCAGCGACAGAAAACTTCGACTTGCAGACGATATGATGGCACTTAAATTGTGATATATTTACACCAGGGTTGGCCGATTAATGTAAAAATTATAATAATGATTATTTTGTTCAATATGATTATTTAACTTTCTTTTTAAATTGCCCAAAAAATTATACAACTCTTCTCTGTAACGTGGACACTACAGTATAGAGAGTCGCCGTTAGTAACAATAATACAATATTATTACGTACCTGGACAATTTGTGCAATATCTACAATATAACAACTATGTTTAGTGTGATTTACTTTTATAAAAACAAATGTCTAATTTATTACCCTTTTCATTTCCTCTTGGAAAAGCAAATGTAACCAAGTATAAGCAATTTCCCTCTGGGATTAATAAAATTCTTTGAATCTCGAATCTTGAAATAACGGTAAAATAACCATGGGTTTATTTTGCTATTTAGAAAAAATATATAATTTTTAAAAAGTTATAAAGGATAAATGCTAAAATTCTCTAAAAACACTGCAGAAACAAAGAAGAACTTTCACGCTAAATACCAACACAGCGCATACAATCTAAATAATACATATAAAGTATAAATATATATTTAAAAAAAACTAATTATTAATTATTCACTAATTCTCTTTTCTGTTGTTGCTGGTATTTTCCCAGCACTGATTCTGGTTAGTCTACTGGATCAACTCCATCTCTGATTAACCTATAGCTTAAACTGTGCACCTGTAATTTAATGATTTAGAATGTTTTTGTTTTTTAAATGATTTTCCCTCTCTTTAAAAAGTTTTGTAGTTGAATTTAGAGGACATTAGAACAGAGGAAACTCTAAAATTAAAATTAAATAAAAGCACCAATATGATATAAATCTATTAATATTTTATATAAAAGCATTTGATGTCATCATTTTATATACAGGACCATTTTTCCACATTGTCGCTTATTTTCCAGAATGTCCAGTGTTTTCCATGTCATATTTGGAAATATACACGGTGTTCCTCAGTGCTCACGGTGTTTACACAGCTGTAAAACATTCACGTGACCAGTGACCTTTAGCATGAGCACTATTACACAAGCACTATCATGTCCATGTTCACCTCTTACGGTAACAAAACCAGATAATAAACCTCACACTGTTGTAGTTGCTCTTTGTTTCGGTTGTTATGCTACCTGTTCCAAAATGTTAAACATGATTGGCTACTAAGTTCCCTTGTTTTGCAGCATCACTGTGTCACTGTCAGTGAGTAGTCTGGGCGATCTAAGGAAAACTTTGGTGGTGTAGAAAGACAAAGATTGACCGAAAAGCCCTGCATCATGAAGCTGTAAATGCAAAATTTGTTTTACAAAAGTAGTAATGTAGGCCCCCCCTTTGTCCACACTGTAAACCAGAATAAATTGGCAAAATGTTTTTTAATTTGTGTCACAGCACGCTAGGTCATGCCCATATCTCAGTCAAGATCATGATCACCTGCACACTCCTGCTCCACGATCCATCCCGTTCCTTGCTTTTCACCACCTCATTCACTGCTCCAAACACACCTGTTCTCAATTTCTGATCATCACAGCTCTCTATTTAACACACCTTCAGACAACAGCTCTCTGCCAGATTATTGTGTGCTATCCATGCCCAGTATTCCAGCGTTTCTCTCTGTTTTGAACTCCCGGATCTCGACCACGCTCTGTTTTCACGACCTCGTCTTTGTCTCACGCTACGGATCTTTCGTCTATACGGATTTACTGTTGCTGACCCTTGGATTTGTTTATCGACCACGAGCTCTGATCACGGACTTTCTCGGTTTCACGTTTCTGACCTCTGCCTGTTCATCGACCACGAGCTATTGTTTCGGATCTAGCAGCCTGCGCGATCCGTCTGCCTCGCTTTGCGGGATTGTCATCACCGGCAAACAGCGTATGCTCTTTCTACACGCGCCGGCTCGGCACTTCCGCATTCCTGCCACGGAGCCCATTCAGAAAAGCAGTGAGCGCGCTCTCGGCACTTCCGCATTCCAGCCACTGAGCTCATTGACTCTAAGCGCTGCACTCGCTCTCTACATACACCGGCTCTACTCTGCATTCGCGCTGCAGAGCTCGTGCAGAGAAACAGTAAAAGCTCACTCTGCGCTTGGATCCTTCACCCCCACGCACGCCCGTGACAGTATAATCTGGCCATTAATGGATCCAGCAGAGGCTGTACAATTAAGAGGGGCACTAGAGAAACAGGGGGCGCTCTTGGACACTCACCAGCAGAATATCCAGCAGATAACTTGCTCCCTCCATAACGTTACAGAGGCTTTAGCTGCTCTCATCTTGCAAATAAAGCAAACACAAGCACATCCAGCTCCCATTCTCCAGCCTCCTCTTCCTGGGCACTCTATCAATCATGAACCATGCCTCCCTGCACCGCCCACTTACGACGGAAATCCGTCCACCTGCCGCTCATTTTTATCTCAGTGCTCCCTTGTGCTTGAGCTGCAGGCATCATCTTTTCCCACTGAACGCTCCAAGGTTGCCTACATCATCACTCTCCTTTCTGGTAAAGCAAGAGAATGGGGGACAGCCTTATGGGATGCCCAGATGCCCTGCTGCTACACGTACAAGACTTTCACGGATGAAATGAGACAGGTTTTCGATCGTTCATTCACGGGGCGTCAGGCGGCAGCTCAGTTACTTGAACTACGTCAGGGATCTCGATCTGTCTCTGATTATGCTATTGATTTTCGTACTCTGGCTCCCTCTTGTGGTTGGAAGAATCGGGCACTCTTCGACACTTTCCTTCACGGACTCTCTGACCCAGTCAAGGATGAGTTAGCAGCCCGAGAGCTCCCTTCCAACCTTCAGGGGCTCATTGACCTGGCTACAAGTATTGACGCCCGCAAACGAACACGACAAAGGGAGTCTCGTCAGTTCCTCAACGTACCCGCTCCTAACACAGACACACCTAAGCCCCCCCCAGAACCTATGCAGGTCGACTGCGCGCACATCTCGTCCAAGGAACGTCAACGTCGGAAGGATGATGGTGCTTGCTTCTACTGTGGTCAGGTTGGCCACGTCGTACGAACCTGTCCATTAAAAAGCCGGGACACCCCGGTAGTTCTGGGGGTACGGGGCAGTTCTACACAACACCCATCTCCTAACCTTCGCTCTCGCTTCCCAGTGACCCTGATTTATGACAACCGGCCTCACGTCACACACGCCCTAGTAGACTCTGGAGCAGACCAGAATTTAATCTCCTCAGCTATGGTTTCTCAACTCAAGATTCCACACACCCCACTTAACCAACCATTTAGCGTACAGGCCCTTGATGGCAGCAAGCTCTCCTCAATCACCCACCGCACTGCTCCAGTCACACTGCAGTTTTCTGGTAATCATGTTGAAACCACCACGTTCCTCATCATTAAGAGTGCTCATGCACCTATAGTTCTGGGTCTTCCATGGTTAAAACTACATAACCCTCACATCGACTGGGCAAGGAGAAGCATCCTGGTTTGGAGCCCTACTTGCCACTCCTCATGCCTCCGTTCCGCTGCCACCAGAAGCGTCTTGCCCACCTCTCTGGAGGAGATCCCTGACATTTCCAAGGTCCCTGCCGAGTACCACGACCTTCGCCAGGTGTTCAGTAAGTCACATGCCATCTCATTACCTCCTCACCGTCCATATGACTGTGCCATCGACCTACTTCCAGGCACCACTCCACCTAAAGGGCGACTCTACTCTCTCTCACGTCCCGAGAGAGAAGCCATGGAAAAATACATCTCTGAGTCACTTTCAGCTGGAATCATACGCCCTTCCTCCTCCCCTGCAGGGGCGGGCTTTTTCTTTGTGGAAAAAAAAGGACAAGTCCCTCAGACCCTGCATCGATTATAGAGGCCTTAATGAGATTACAGTCAAGAACCGCTACCCGCTTCCCCTCATGTCTACCGCATTTGAATTACTCCAGGATGCCCGCCTGTTTTCCAAGTTAGACCTAAGAAACGCTTACCACCTGGTCAGGATAAGAGAGGGTGATGAGTGGAAGACTGCATTCAACACCCCTACGGGTCATTATGAGTACCTGGTTGTTCCATTTGGTCTGACCAATGCACCGGCAGTTTTTCAGGCACTCATTAATGATGTCCTTAGAGACTTTCTCAATGTTTTTGTGTTCGCTTACCTTGACGACATTCTAATCTTCTCTCACTCCTTAGAGGAACATAAGCTCCACGTGCGTCAGGTCCTTCAACGTCTGCTGGAAAATAAACTCTATGTCAAGGCTGAGAAGTGTGAATTTCACTGTGAGTCCACCTCCTTCCTGGGGTATGCCATTTCACCATCAGGTATGCAGATGGACCCAGTCAAGGTAAAAGCCGTCACGGATTGGCCAACACCATCGTCAAGGCGGGAGCTTCAACGCTTTTTGGGCTTTGCCAATTTCTATCGGCGTTTTATCCGTGACTACAGCACGGTGGCAGCCCCACTCACATCTCTCACATCCACCAAGATCCCCTTTTCGATGGAACCCCCTAGCAGAGAAGGCCTTCAATGAGCTCAAGCAGCGCTTTACCACAGCACCCATCCTCACCTTTCCTGATCCATCTCTCCAGTTCATTGTCGAAGTTGATGCTTCCGAGACAGGAGTGGGAGCCGTGCTTTCTCAGAAAACACCAAAGGACAACAAACTTCATCCATGCTCTTTCTTTTCTCGTCGGCTCACGCCCCCTGAACGGAACTATGACATTGGGGATCGTGAGTTGCTAGCAGTCAAGGTTGCCCTCGAAGAATGGAGACATTGGTTGGAAGGAGCTGAACACCCATTTCTTGTTTGGACTGATCACAAGAACCTAGAATACCTCAAGTCAGCCAAGAGACTCAATTCACGTCAGGCACGCTGGTCACTGTTCTTTTCACGGTTTAACTTCATGCTGTCATATCGCCCAGGAACCAAGAATACTAAGCCCGATGCCCTCTCCCGACAGTTTCCCGCCCCCCAGGACATATCCACAAGGGAAACTATTCTTCCCCCCCAGTGCCTTATAGCTGTAACCCGGTTAGATGTGGAAAACCTGGTCCTGCAATCTCTTGAACAGGAGCCAGGCCCCAGTAATGTCCCTCCTGGTCTACTTTTCGTCCCGCTGTCTGTTCGCTCCCAAGTCTTGGAATGGGGCCACAGCTCCAGGCTAGCCTGTCACCCAGGGGCGACTCGCACCTTCTCAATGCTCCATCAACGCTTCTGGTGGCCGACTATCAAGGAGGATGTCAAAAGCTTTGTGGCGTCTTGTGATATCTGCACCAGGAATAAGACAACAAATCGTCCGCCTGAGGGACTCCTAAGACCCCTTCCCATTCCCCATCGCCCTTGGTCTCACATTTCACTGGACTTCATAACCGGATTGCCACCTTCCAACAATAATACCTGCATTTTAACAGTTGTTGACCGGTTTTCCAAGTCAGCCCACTTCATTCCTCTACCAAAGCTTCCGTCTGCCAAGGAAACGGCTGAACTCCTTATCTCCCACGTTTTCAGAATCCACGGCCTCCCATCGGATATAGTTTCGGATAGGGGCCCGCAGTTCTCTGCACAATTTTGGAAAGCCTTCTGTGGCCTTATTGGCGCCACCCCCAGCCTCTCATCAGGATTTCACCCTCAGACCAATGGTCAAACCGAGCGCATGAATCAAGAATTGGAGAAATCTCTGAGATGCATGACCTCACAGGATGCAGCTTCTTGGAGTCGTTTCCTCCCTTGGATTGAGTATGCGCATAACTCGCTCCCCACCTCCTCCACAGGCATGTCACCTTTTCAGTGTTGCCTCGGCTATCAACCACCACTGTTTCCAACCCAGGAGGAAGAAACTGCTGTCCCTTCAGCTCAAGCCTTCATCCGTCGTTGTAAAAGGACATGGCAACGAGCTCGTGCTCAATTACAACGTTCCGTGGCCATTTTTCAGCGCAAGGCCAATCTCCACCGCTCAGCTGCTCCAGTTTACAGAGTTGGACAAAGAGTTATGCTCTCCACACGTAACCTACCACTCAAGACTACATCCCAGAAACTCTCGCCTAAGTTCATTGGCCCATTCACAATCTCTCGTGTCATTAATCCATGCTCCATCAGACTGGCCCTGCCATTATCCATGCGGCGAATTAACCCCACGTTCCACGTCTCCCATGTCCGCCGTTTGGTCCCGTGTCCTTTGTCACCAACCCCACGCCCTCCTCCTCCACCTCGACTTATAGACGGGGGTGAAGCCTTTACCGTCCGCAGACTCCTTAAGTCCCGCCGCCGTGGGCGCGGCCTCCAGTACCTGGTGGATTGGGAGGGCTATGGACCCGAGGAAAGAAGTTGGGTACCAGCCAGGTTCATCTTGGACCGCTCTCTGATCACAGAGTTTCACAATCTCCACCCCGAGGCACCCTCAAGAACGCCAGGTGTCGTTCGTAGAGGGGGGGGTACTGTCACAGCACGCTAGGTCATGCCCATATCTCAGTCAAGATCATGATCACCTGCACACTCCTGCTCCACGATCCATCCCGTTCCTTGCTTTTCACCACCTCATTCACTGCTCCAAACACACCTGTTCTCAATTTCTGATCATCACAGCTCTCTATTTAACACACCTTCAGACAACAGCTCTCTGCCAGATTATTGTGTGCTATCCATGCCCAGTATTCCAGCGTTTCTCTCTGTTTTGAACTCCCGGATCTCGACCACGCTCTGTTTTCACGACCTCGTCTTTGTCTCACGCTACGGATCTTTCGTCTATACGGATTTACTGTTGCTGACCCTTGGATTTGTTTATCGACCACGAGCTCTGATCACGGACTTTCTCGGTTTCACGTTTCTGACCTCTGCCTGTTCATCGACCACGAGCTATTGTTTCGGATCTAGCAGCCTGCGCGATCCGTCTGCCTCGCTTTGCGGGATTGTCATCACCGGCAAACAGCGTATGCTCTTTCTACACGCGCCGGCTCGGCACTTCCGCATTCCTGCCACGGAGCCCATTCAGAAAAGCAGTGAGCGCGCTCTCGGCACTTCCGCATTCCAGCCACTGAGCTCATTGACTCTAAGCGCTGCACTCGCTCTCTACATACACCGGCTCTACTCTGCATTCGCGCTGCAGAGCTCGTGCAGAGAAACAGTAAAAGCTCACTCTGCGCTTGGATCCTTCACCCCCACGCACGCCCGTGACAATTTGTTGTACTCAATCATATTAATCATTCTTTACTTGCATTATTGAGTCACCTAACTCATACTATTTAATAACAATTATAATTTATTTTTTTTTAGTTGTTGCAAATGAAATAAATTGTTGTTGGTCTTTGGGCTGCTCCTGGTAACGGGTCACCACAGCAGACGATCCGGTCCACACACAAGCTCGGCACAGGTTTTACACCAGACTCCCTTCCTGACTCAATCCTCCCATTTTATCTGGGCTTGGGACAGACATTTCATCCAGTTGTTGGGAATCAAACCCGGGCCTTTCACATGGCAGGCGAAACACCTCCCACTGAGCCACCAGTGCCCTATTTCCCTGATGACCTCAGACACAAAATCGCTAGTCTGAAAGATTTTAAGTTGGTGGACTCATAAATACCAAAAAGTTCTAAATACTCAAGGTCTATTAATTTGAACTAATTATAATTATTTAAGTTACCAGAACTCTATGTTTAATTACTTTGAGCATTAGACTTTACAGTGATGCACTGTGTGTGTTCTGACTCATTTTTATCAGCACCGATTACCAGCATTAATAATTTTCATCAGTTTGAGCTCTTCAATTAGATCAGACTACACGGGTCAGCCTTCACTGCCCACACATATCAGTGAGTTTTGGCCGCCCATGACCCTGTCGCCATGACCCTGTTGCCAGTTCATCCCAGAAGAGCTGGAGTTTTTAAGTTGCTGTCATCTAGTCCTCTAACCATCACAATTTGGCTCTTGTCAAAGTGGCTGCATTTACAATATCTTGTTACAACAGCACTCATCTCAAAACTTATCTAAAAATAGGTGAAAAGGTGGTGTGTAGAAAGCAGAAAAATATTATATATTTTGTGTAAAGTTAGAGAAGTCTTCATCAATGCCAGTGAACTTTTATTCACCATCAGATTTTTGCCCCATCAGCACATTACCATGAAAGAGGATGTGAAGTTTTTCCAGTGAATCTGTTAAGTGTCTGGGGAGATGACAAGCCTGTTTCAGTACTGAAGGAGCAGCTCAGAGTCCTGCTTTAGGAGAACTGAAGCCTGAATAGCTTTTCCAGCATGAGACTGAAGAATGAGTTTCAGAGAATGGGGATGGAGGAATCCGATGAATACAGTGACATGAGTAAAAAACGTGAGTGGAAACTGGGCTCATTTGAACAGTGTTTTATTATATGTCAAAAAGTTGAAAGTTGAAAATGAGTCTGAAAAAATCTTAAAATACTTTCAGTTCGAGCAGATCTACCATTTTGGTTTAGTTTTTTGTTTATGATACACAGCATTTAATGTATTCTATTTGTAACAGCTTTTGGTCTCAGAGCTTTTAGCTGAATATTTTACTTTTTACTGAATATATTTTATTCCTAAAATGTGTAATATTATATATATATATATATATATATATATATATATATATATATATATATACTATATATATATATATATATATATATATATATATATATATATATATATATATATATATATATATTATATATATATATATATATATAATGATATTTCCTGTAATGTAAATTAATCAGTGTTTTTCAGCAGGTAACAGGAAACTGAGACTCTTCCTGTTGCTGTAGGCCATCACACTCCTCATCATGATGGTTGTGAGTTTTATTGTGTGTGAGTATTTCTCTTATTATTTTTACCCTAATTTATAAATGTCATGGTATTTCATTCAATAAACTGGGGTTGAGTTTTTGAATTGGGGTTTATTTGACTGTCTGTCTGTATGTTCCAGTTTATCAGCAGAAGAAATTTGCAGATTTGGCATACTCCAGAACTATTCTCTAAGCATGGGTGAGTCTCACACCGTTGTTCTAATTTATATATTTATAATGTGTAAGGCAGTGGGTGGTTTGGAGAATAGATAACCCTGATTATCATTTATACAGCAGTCACAATTTCACAAACCAACACACACATTAACATAAATACTGGCGAACGATTATTAGAGTTGAACTTCAGGTTCTCTTGATTTGTTGCAGGTCGTGAATTGGAGAAGAACTCAGCAGAATTTAAAAACTTGTTGTCAAGTCTAAAAGTAACTTTGAGCAGCTCTATAACAATCAACTCAACAATGGTGTGAATGGAAATGTAGTATTATTATTATTATTATTATTATTTAATTTAATTTAATTTAATTTAATATTTTTTACTTTCTCATGAACAGTAATATTAAACATACTGTATAATTGATGGCTTATTTATTTATTTATTTATTTTCATTTAGAAGTCCAGACAAAGAGATTATCTGATATACAGACTCTGATCATTAATCTCAACTCCTCACTCAGCTCAGTTTCAACCAAACTGGAGACCAAACTGCAGGACTTGGGTGAAACCTCACACCTTCAGACACATACACACACACACGCCTTCATACACATAATAAAATCTTGTATATTATTAATACTTATATTATTTACATCAAGACTTAACATACAGTAAATCTGCACTAATATACCATATCATTAGCATATCATAATATTACCTTATTAATGTGTTTTGATCACGTGAACACTTGGGTGTCGAGTTTATGTGTGAAAATGATTCCTCATGCTCCAAGAACCACTCTTTCACAATCAGCTCTCACCAGGCGTTCGTGAGGGTCAGCACTGAGCTGTCATAATGAAACTTGAATAATAGATTCTGGTAGGAACTAAACACTATCACTCAAATGGGCCACTGGGGTGCTATTTATGTTGTGCACAAAACAAGGCATATCAGTGAAAATTATTTTGCTGAAACTATAAAAACACACAATGCTTATTTAATCTATTAGGCCACACCCTCTTAAAATTTTGATAGTTTGCATAATATCATATTGAGCCAAATCTGAAATACTTGTTCAGTAGTTTAAAGTTCTTAGAATGGAAGCATTGTGTGGAGCATTGGGCTTGGGTATGGAAATCAGTCTGAGTCAAGTTCTTTATTGTTGTAATTAGAGAGAGAAGTGCTCAGACCTCACAGATCACCGCTTGCAGCTTTGTGTAATAAATGTGAATTGTCTTTGTTGGCAAATTATTGTTTCATAAGAGGAGTAAAACTTGTCTCAACATTTATATCAGTCAATCTGCTAAGGAAAATTATTTCAAATTATTCAGATAATCATCAGGAAAGTGGACACACCAAGCTGAACAATGTCCTGCAGGGTTTAAACGGTTCTGTCTTGGAACTGGCAGCTCGGCTTCAGAACACCGGTCAGTAAACAATTCAGCAGACAAACACACAAACGACCTTTACTACTCCTGATACACTTGTTATATTATTGAGGGTGAATGGAGCATGACTGTACAGCAGGTATTATAGTGCTGGGTTTAGACCTGCGCATAAGTTAGTGAGTGAGTTTCCACATGAGTGCTTTCGGTAGCTTCCAGACATCAGATTAAACTGTAATTTAAACACATTTACACTTCAGCCCTGTGAGTGTGCACTCATCCACTCGCCTTTGATTCAGTGGCTATTTTAGTTTACAGTGGGGAGTTGAATTTACATTTAGCCATTTGGCGGATGCTCTTATCCAGAGCAACTTACAAAAGTACCAGACATGTGGCATTTCGGGTGGAAACCTGAGTGTCTGAGGGAGGAAAGGAGAGAATGATCTATGTGTCATCTGCATAACAGTGGTATGAAAAGCTGTGCCAAGAGACCGGCTGTAGAGGGAGGCAGAAGCCTTTGCTGATGATTTTTTCCATTTGAAATCATTATATACTGATAAAAGCAGATTATTGTGACATGACCTGTGGCTGCATCCTGACATCATCACCTCACAAACTCACTGCTATAAAGACATCTGAATAACATTATACTGACTAGCAGGCTAACTTTACACAGCTAATGCTATCTAGGCTGAAGTTATTCAGTAACATTTATTATACGTATATACAGTACATACAGGATATGTAAAATCCTTTCTGTTCATTTCTAATTATAATTACTGTTACATTTAGGAGTCCAGACAAAGAAATTATCTGATATTGAGACTCTGATCAGTAATCTCAGCTCCTCACTCAGCTCAGTTTCAACCAAACTGGAGACCAAACTGCAGGACGTGGGTGAGACCTAACAAACACACACACGCGCACACACACACGCGCGCACACACACACAAACGCACACACACACACACAAACGCACACACACACACACAAACGCACACACACACACACAAACATACACACACGCACACGCACACACAAACATACATACACACACACAAACATACACACACACAAACATACACACACACAAACATATACATACACACACACAAACATACATACACACACACAAACATACACACACACAAACATACACACACACAAACATACACACACACAAACATACACACACACAAACATACACACACACAAACATACACACACACAAACATACACACACACAAACATACACACACACACAAACACATACACACAAACGCACACACATACGCACACACATACACACAAACGCACACACATAAACGCACATACACAAACACATACACACACACAAACACAAACGCGCACACACACACAAACGCGCACACACACACAAACGCGCGCACACACACACATACACACAAACATAAATACACACAAACATACACACAGACGCACACACACACACATACACATAAGGCTGTGTGTATGGTTGACATGATGCAGAGAAGGAAGATGGATATACTGTGTGTCCAGGAGATCAGGTGAAAAGGTAGCGAGGCTAGAAGCTTAGAAGCGGGGTTCAAGTTGTTTTCCCATGGTGTGGATAGAAAAAGAACTGGAGTAGGAGTTATCCAGAAAGAGGAGTTTGTAAGGAATGTTCTGGAGGTGAAAAGAGTATCAGATAGTGTGATGAGACTGAAGCTGGAAATTGATGGTGTGATGTGCAGTGTTGTTAGTGGTTATGACCCACAGAGTTTGAAGAGAAGGAGAAATTCTGGAATGAGCTAGATGAAGTGATGCAGAGCATCCCCAGAGCTGAGAGAGTGGTGATTGGTGCAGGTTTGTAAAGAGGATGGAATGGGCAGAAGTAAATACTTTCTTCCAGAAGAGGCAGGAACATAGGGTGACATAAGAGCAGAACCAGAAGCACTCAGGTGGATTACATCTTGTGTCGATGTTGTAATCTGAAGGAGAACAGTGACTGCAAATTGTTGGTAGGGGAGAGTGTAGCCAGACAACATAGGATGGTGGTGTGTAAAATAACCCTGGTGGTGAGGAAAGTGAAAAGGACAAAGGCAGACCAGAGGACAAAGTGGTGGAAGTTCAAAAAGGAAGAATGTTGTGTAGTTTTCAGGGAGAAGTTGAGACAGGCTTGGGGTTGTCAGAGGGTGCTTCCAGTTGACTGGACAACTACAGCTAAGGTGATCAGGGTTCCAGGTAGGAGGGTACTTTTTACTTTTACTTTTAGGGTATTTTCAGGAAAGGGAAAAGTAGGCAAGGAGAAATGGTGGTGGAACGAGAAAGTCCAGGAGTGTATACAGAGAAAGAGGTTAGCTAAGAAGAAGTTGGGCACTGAGAGGACTGAAGAAAGTAGACAGGAGTACAGGGAGATGCAGCATAAGGTGAAGATAGAGGTGGCAAAGACCAAACAAAGAGCCTATTTAGAGTTTACACTGTAAACCTGAATTCTTTGTCAAAACACAAGGTAAAACATTTTTAGGTAATCAGTTATATCAATTTTTTTAAGTAATGAGGTTTCCAATTTTAAGTAAACAGGACTATCAGTTTTTGAGTTTGTTGTACTCACTTATATAAATCGTTCTTTACTTGCATTACTGAGTAGCCTAACTCATACTATTTTAGCTGTTGCAAATCAAATAAACTGTTATTGAGCTTTCGGCTGTTCCCGGCGATGGGTCGCCACAGCAGACAATCCGGTCCACACACAAGCTTGGCACAGGTTTTACACCAGATTCTCTTCCTGATGCAACCCTCCTATTTTATCTGGGCTTGGGACAGGTATGTAATCCAATTGTTGGGAATCGAACCCGGGCCTTTCGCATGGCAGACGAAACACCTCCCACTGAGCCACCAGTGGCCTATTGCCCTGACGATGTCAGACACAAAATCGCTAGTCTGAAAGATTTTAAGTTGGTGGAACTTTAAAGTGACAGTTACTGTTACTTAAGTACTTACAGTTACTTAAAATATTACATTTGTTCAGCTAACTTGAAAAGTGTCATTTCTACAAACTGTTTCAAGCCCAGATAAAAATGGGAGAGTTGTGTTCAAAAGGGAATATGGTGTAAAAACTTGCGACAAACTGCTGTGGTGACCCATTGCCAGGAGCAGGCGAGAGACCAACAACAACTGACTTAATTTGCAACAACTAAAAAAATTATAGTACGAGTTAGGCTACTCAGTAATGCAAGTAAATAACAATTAATATGAATGAGTACAACAGGATGTCAGATGAGGTTAGACAGGAGTCTCCATGGACAATGATGTTTGCAGATGACATTGTGCTTTGTAGCAAGAGCAGGGAACAGGTGGAGGGTGTAGGTGGAGGTACACTCTGGAACGCAGAGTAATGAAGGTTAGCCATAGCAAGACAGAATACATGTGTGTGAATGAAAGGAACCTAGGTGGAATGGCAAGACTACAGGGAGCAGAGGTAAAGAAGGTGCAGGACTTTAAATACTTAGGGTCAACGGTCCAGAGCAAAGGAGAGTGTGGAAAGGAGGTACAGTACAGAGACATGTACTGGCAGATTGGAATGGGTGGAGAAAAGTGGCAGGTGTGTTATGAGACAAATGAGTATTAGCAAGAGTAAAAGGAAAGGTGTATAAGACAGTGATGAGACCAGCAATGCTCTATGAAAATTACACAGAGACAGTGGCACTGAAGAAAAGACAGGAGGGAGAGTGGGAGGTAGCAGAGATGACGATGTTGAGGTTCTCTTTGGGAGTGACAAGGATAGATATATCTATTGGATAAAGAATGAGTTCATCAGAGGGATAACCCATGTTAGATGTTTTAGAGATAAAGTCAGGGAGGCCAGTTTGAACATGTTTTGGACATGTTCAGAGGAGAGATTGTGAGAACATTGGTAGAAGGATGCTCAGGTTGGAACTGTAAGGCAGGAGGTCTAAAGGAAGACAAAAGAGGAAATGTATGGATGCAGTAGTTACATGTAGTTAGTTGATGTGAGAGAAGAGGTTGCAGAGGAGAGGGTTAGATGAAGGCAGATGATTTGCTGTGGCAACCTCCTGAAATGGAATAGCCGAAAGACACAAAAGAAGAAAATTAGAGTAATAATGGAATGTATATTTATTGCATATTTATTGCATTTATATAAAGTGTATTTAATCCCTGTTCCTCTTTATATAATTATTTTTATAATTATATACATTTTAATTGTTTTTATTCTCAGACTCTCAGAAGAACATACTGTCGGAAATAAAAATGTCTATTTCACAACTCTCTTCGTCTGTAAACTCTCTGTTCTCCAAACTTCAGAACACAGGTAACATAATACATAATTATGACAGGCATCATCATCATGATACCCTAATCAATGTCATTTTAAATCTGTGATTGCTCTCTTTCCTGCTCCTCAGATGGTCAAGTGATGAAGCTGCTGTCGGATCTGAGTGACTTAAAGGCTAAACTGGAAAACAGCAATAAAACCAGTGAGACACAGTCCCAGTACAATTACACTGAAGGGAAAATTTTCAGCTGAAAATAAAACTTGTGTGTGTGTGTGTGTGTGTGTGTGTGTGTGTGTGTGTGTGTGTGTGTGTGTGTGTGTGTGTGTGTGTGTGTGTGTGTGTGTGTGTGTGTGTGTGTGTGTGTGTGTGTGTGGTTGTGTGTGTGTGTGTGTGTGTGTGTGTGTGTGTGTGTGTGTGTGTGTGTGTGTGTGTGTGTGTGTGTGTGTGTGTGTGTGTGTGTGTGTGTGTGTGTGTGTGTGTGTGTGTGTGTGTGTGTGTGTGTGTGTGGTCCCTCAGTTCCCCTCTGTAAATCTAAATGGATTCGGTTTCAGTCCAAGTGCTACTTTTTCTCGAGAGACTTCATGACCTGGGACGAAGTCAGAAATTTCTGCAGGAGTGAAAACGGCATGCTAGTTAAAGTGGAAATGGTGAGGAACATACACACAAACTGTTGGAGTTAAAAATAAAAGTATGCTTTGATATTTTTGAAACCACAGAGGTGTGGAGATGGGATGATGGATCACCTTTTGTCAGAATTGCAGAGTAAGTCATCATAAATCATTTACTCTCAGCCAATCAGAACATGCCATACTGTTCTCAGCCAATCAGAACACATACTGTTTTTAATCAATTAGGACACACTGTACTGCTCCAAGTGGAGTTTTATTGGAGAATATCTTTAGTGTGTATTGACCCCTTTGTTGGTGTTTTTGTTTGGTGATTCTGACAAAACAATGAGCTTATTTGTTTAGTTGGTGGTCTGAAGGTCAGCCGGACAACTGGGACGGTCACGGTCTGGGACTGTGGACACCTGACAGCTATGGGGAAACGAAACGACTGTAACTGCTCCCAAAAATGGCGGTACATCTGTCAGATTTAAATAAAGACATTTGGTTTTGTTCAGTTTCAAATAAAAACCTACATATATGTTTTTTCATTTATTATATATAGGTTTTATATACCTTATTGTAGTAATAATAAGAATAATAATATGAAATGGATGGCAGTGTGGCATATAATATTCCAGTGGTTCATATAAGAGGATGTAATACCAGTTATTTGGTAAATATTTAATCTGATTATCAGATTTATAAGTAAATTGGATGTGTACTAATGTGCATACAGGGTCGAGCACTGCACTAAAGATGCCATCATCACACTTAGCCATTAAAATCATAAACATTCAGACAGACCACAGCATACACATGGCAGAGCTCTCTTGAATCCATTTATTATAATAAATCCAGATTTATTATGGTAGTTTATCAGTACAGGCTCTTGTTAACTAACAGAACACAACATGTAAACGTAATTGTGTTAGTAATTGTGTCAGGGTTGTTAGTTCTTCTCTACTTTCACCCTGAACATCAGCGACTGTGTTACTCCTCACTGTAAACCTGAATAAGTTAACTAAAAAAATTTGAGGTAATCACTGATAAGAACTATCAGTTTTTGAGTTTGTGGTACTCATTCATATTAATGAATATGAATTACTCATGCATTACTGAGTAGCCTAACTCATACTATCATTTTTTTAGTTGTTGCAAATTAAATAAACTGTTGTTGGTCTTTCGCCTGCTCCTGGCAATGGGTCACCACAGCGGTTTGTCACAAGTTTTTATACCAGATGCCAGTCTGAACACAACCCTTCCATTATTATCTGGGTTTTGGGACAGGCACTTCATCCAGTGGCTGGGAATCGAACCCGGCCCTTTTGCATGGCAGGCGAAACACCTCCCACTGAGCCACCAGTGCTCTGGTACTTTAGGGAGCCCAGATTTGTTAAGATTATACTTACAGCATCATGTGAAGACAGACCAATCCACCATCTTGATTAAAACAATTCAATGTGGGCAGTTTACATGTGCATTGATGACATCAAACACAAAATCTTAAGTTAGTGGAACTTTAAGGAGACTGTGGTTTAAGTAAAAGACTTTAAGTTACAGTGGCTTATCCAATATCAATTTGTTCAGCTGACTTGAAAAGTCTCATTTCTACAAACTCATAAATGCCAAAAAGTTATAAATACTCATCAAGGTCTATTAATTTGAACTAATTGTAATTGTTTAAGTTAACAGTACTCAATATGTTTAATTACTTTGGGCATTAGGGTTTACAGAGTACCATGAGTTGGTCTGGTTTCCTTCTTGGATCAGGAGAGCGGAGCTGAGCAGGATCAGGACGAGGTGGACCCTCTCATTAACTGGTGTGATAAAAACCACCATAATGTGCTGTAAATACCAAGAAGTAGCCAGTGGACTCTTTCCCTATACTTCATATCTACTTTCAGTACAGTTTTTTTCAGTCAGTTGTTCTCATTCATACTGCACAAGCATTTAGAGAGGAGCAAAATAAACACTCAGCTAGGAAGATGGCTTCTTGTAGGTCACACATTAATATCACCATCAGAAAGGAGAAGTGGAGCGCCCAAACACAAACAGGGGCAATGTTTCCTTTTTTGATGATGATGATGATGAT